>CANYCX011759993.1:0-15236 GCA_948193385.1 Breynia disticha f. nivosa | reverse complement strand
ATCATTTATCACCTTTCCATATGACATATCACATAACATATCACATATCATTTAGAAACATAAACACGTTCACATACCTGTTTCGTATGCCTTTTTCATAATGTGTACCTGTTTGATTTGAATCGTATATACTATTCCTTTTTCATTTCAATTAACTCATATCATATAGTTCATATCAAAACTCATATCAGTACGCATGTATAATCATTTCGTTTTCTTTTTTGTTTTCATTTCATTCTCGTATTCGCATATTCGATTAAGTATGTGGAAATCATACTCACATTTTGTTCGTAATCAAACATATATAATTAATTCATATACGTAATATCATTCACAATTAATTCGACGATAAATATATCACCATTCATTTTAATATAGCCAAATAGTGAGATATACTCACCTGTCAGTTGAAGTACTCTGACTAGTGTGAACTCACATCCCGTTCGACATGGCTACGGTGTCGTCCTATAACATATATCAATCATACAGTCAACAATATATCTATAATTTTCATTATAACTATCAATTTAATGCATGCTCTATCAATTTCCTTTAGTTTGCTTCTCAATTTCGCAAACACTAGCCAGAACACTAACCCTTTTTCCTTTCATTAATCAAATCATTAATAACTCAATTTAACGTATTTCTAAATTAATTTCAACTCAAATCTATCTATATTCACTAATTCTAACAAGAATTAACTCGAAACAATTATAGCAAAACTCGTAAAAATTGCTGAAACTTCTAAGTTTTACCTGTTTTGCTTATACCTCTAGAGACCCGGCTCAAAACTACGAATGGCTTGAGAGTATGCATGGTGGGCATAGGATTATGGGTGGTAGTGCCCATAATCAAATCACTTTTCTCTAGAGGGTTTTAAGTGAATTGAAAGTTCTGAATGGCTTGAGAAACATATGAGCTTATATCCTTTTTGCTGGAAATGTTAGAGTATGCATGGTGGGCATAGGATTATGGGTGGTAGTGCCCACCACACTTCTATGGGCCTTCACCACGTGTAATTTTATTTCCCAGGGGTTTGTCCTTCGTTTCGGCTATTTTTCGTCACCCTTTTATCATCCTTTTGGCTCCCTTTCATCTACTTGTTTCCAATCATTTATTGTCGTCATTTTAATTGTAAAACACTTAAATTTTATTAAACATATTATTTAAAATATTAATCAAGTGCTTCGGGACGAGGATGTTATAGCAAGTGAAGTGGTATTAAATCAATGATAAATCGGTGAACCGAACACATTTTAAATATTGAAATAAATTTAAATAATCTTGAAAGTTAAATAATTTTATTTATTTATTTATATTATTTTTAAATTAATGATTCGACCAATAAATTACCGATTTGTCTAGTAATCAACTACTTAATCTCTTTTTTGATTTGATTATTGATCTAGTTCCGACAACAATGATTCCTAGTTCCTGCCATTCTCTTGATGAGAGGAGCATGAAAGGGATGAGTTAAAGAAGATTGTTATAAAAAAATATTTTTAAATTCGGTCGCTTAGACTCCGTTTGTTTGGATGAATTCATTTTTCATAAAAATGTTTCCTATTTTTTCAACATTTGGTAACATAGGAAAATAAGTTGACAAAATCATAATTTAAAAATCAACAGAAAAATAATAATAATTTTTAACATATTTTTGAAAAAAATATTTTCTTATTTAAAAATATAAAGTTATATTTTTTTTACATTTGTAAATATTTAAGAATGAAATATCAAAAAAATATAATTCCATAAATTAAGATTCAAAAAAATAAAAAATATTTTTTCAAAAGAATTCAATTTTCATTTAACAAACGGAGCATAATTGGTAGCATTGCATTTGTTCCTATTAACCATTCGAACACATCCCAGAAACTGCATCATTAGTTCACAGTAGCAGAAAACGTGAACGGAAAGGTAAAATATTTTTACTCGATTTAATCGACCCAAGAAAACATCTACTGGAAATTCCTGTAAACTCAAATAATTACCATCAAATTTTAGCAAAAAAGATCTTCTTGTGTGATGAAAATACCAACTCTTGGGAGATTATTCTTCGGACTACCTTATGCAGCTACAGCTTCGCCTGCTTTTTAGTCTTTGGCTTTTTAACTTGATTCCTTTTGAGCCTTAGAGGACCAGTCTTATATCCAGACTTCGTCGGTTTTCCCCATGGCGTTCGCGACACTCCTCCGTAGTTTCCACTACTTTTGCTACGACCCTCGCCTCCTCCGTGTGGATGATCAACTGGGTTCATTGCCACTCCTCGAACAACCGGCCGACGTCCCAACCATCTCTTCTGTCCAGCTTTCTCCATCTTCTTGTCATACTTGTGACTAGGGTTTGAGACTACGCCAATTGTAGCTCTACACCGAGAATCAATCATCTTCTCGGCGCCTGAAGGTAGCTTCACCAAGCAGTAATCGGATTTTGGCTCTTTCATGATCCTGGCAGAGGTTCCTGCTGCTCGAACCAACTTGCCACCAGATCCTGGTCTCATCTCAATATTGTGAATCAGAGTTCCGATCCGCATAGCACTAAGTGGCATACAACTCCCAATTTGCGCATTAATATCAAGATGAGGCTGTTGCCTCATCACAGTCTCGCGCACTGACTGTGCATCTGCCAATTCAGTTGCATAATAACATCAGATTCATAACTCAATCTAAAATGTTCCACTTTACCATTTCACCGCATCAAGGAAAGGACTCTTTGTATCTCTATCTTTCCAACAAACTAAATCACAAAAAATTTAAAAGGTTCTAACTTCCTACCCACCATTGCCAACCCAGCATATCCCCGAGGAACATAATTTCCAATGAACCCAACAACAAATTCCATCATTTCAGTCTAAAATTAGAGAAAAATCTTTCATTTCCATCATTGAAAACCACACACTTAATATGCTAGCTTCACCTTCACTATTTTGATTATTCAAACAAAACGGTCATCAGATTCCAATTCATTTTCAAAAAAAATAAAATCCAGCTAAAAATTCAATCTTTCTTCTCCCTTCATTCAAAGTGAAGAAACTCTTACAAGTTCAGTGAAAACCAATTAAAAATTCATTTTTTCATATCCATTGATCCAAATTGAACAAGCTTCAATTAACAAATAATCAAAACCAAATAAAAAAAAATTTCAAAATAACCCAACAAAATTTTCCTATACAAACCTTAATTTTTCACTCTAATCATTCACAAAGCACGACATAATAATTTCTCGAATTCAAGAAAATGAAAACTATGATGAGAATAAAAAAGAAATTACCAGTACCAGTTGAGAAGCTGCGAGAAAAATTAGTGATAGTTCTGCTGAGAAGTGACGTGGCAGTGCCTCGAGCTCGCCATAGTGCCATTAGATCGATCTATTTGTGTTCTTGGTTACAAGGGTTTTGAGAAGGTTTTTGTGAACAGAGTAAAATGGTGTAGTCAAACGGTGCCGTATTACGAGTTGTGGTCTAACGATAAGTTATTAGTCAAACGACAGAAAATTTGGGTTTTGTTTAGTAGTGTCACTAAACTCCTATTTTTTTCCGGATAGTCACTGAACTTCTTGTATCTTCTCAGAATGGTCCTTCTTTTTTTTTGCACACTAACATAGCATTGGTCATAACGTGTGTTAATTAAAAATTATTTTAGAAGAAAATCGATAGAATATTTTTTATTGAGTCTAGATTTCAATGACCAAATTTGATTATAATTTTGTTTTAGCAATGCTTAACTTAGAATAATGTTTTTTGTTGTTCTAGATTGGATCCAAAGCTATTTACACATTATTTACTTCTATGCTCTTTTAAGTAAATGAAATTCAATAAAAATTAGCAAGAGTAGATAAGATTGTAGTTGATAACATAATTTTTTTACAGGTTATCTAATTTGGCAAATAGTTTACTAACTAATAAAAAAAGAAACTAACTCAAGCGCAACCTTAAGTTTCACTGCATAACTTGATTGCTTGAGTCGAGTGACCATACTAGAATAAATCTGAAGTTGAGTGATTTTGAAGACAAAATCTGAAAGTTGAGGAACTATTAGGGTCTATTTATTAATAGAAAATTATATTCAGTTTTTTATTTTTATTTTTATAGTTTTTTATTTTAAAAAAAATTATGAAAAATTGAAAAAATATGTTCAAAATTTATCGCTTTTCTATTTTGAATGCTAAAAATTTGTTCAAATTTACGTAATTTTTAAAATTTTTTCTATGGAAATTATGTATAATTTAGCACATTTTCAACTAATTTTCATATCCAATTTGCAAAACATATCTTAAATTTCATATTAGATATTAATAAAATATATAAGTTAGTAATATGTATAAAACAATGTAACATATACATCACATGATTCTTTTATAAAAATAAAGAAAAACATCAATAAATTTTTCAATTATACGATTAAAACCTCTCTACAGTTACTTTAATAATTTAAACTACTTTACCTTGCCTTTATGTGATAGTATCAACCTTGTTTTACTATATTTAAAAGAAGCTTTTTAAAAAATACTGTTTTGAGAGCCAAAAAGAAAACTTTTAGGGGAAAAACTTATGCGATCCCTGACTAATATTCTTAATAATTTTCAGGTCTTGAGTTTCTAATATTTATTTTACCGGTCCCCGATATATTGCAATAATAACTACTGTTAATTCTTCCATTAAATTAAGTTAATGTGAAGGTTGAAACGTCATTTTTGCCTCTGCCACATGTATAGTAATGTAAATTAAAAGAAAGGATTAGAGAACCAAATACAATAAGTGAAAGAATTAGATAGAGGACCCCTAACTTATTTACTTATTAATCTGTTAGCTTAATTTAACAGAAAGATTAATGACAGTTATTATTTTAATATATCGGGGGGACAATAGAATGAATATTAAAAACTCGAAGACCGAAAAATTATTAGGGCATTATTAAGCGATCACATGGGTTTTTACCCAAATTTTAAATATAAAAATCAAATAAGAATAAAAGAGTAAAGAATATAAAATCTAAATGTATATTAAAAAAGTTGTCGATAAGAATATAAAATATAAAATAGAAATTTTCTAATTTTAAAATTTAGAAAACTATAGAAAATAATTTTTTTATAAGAGAAAACTGTCGAAAATTACTCTTAATAGTTTTTAAATTCTATTTTTAATTTAGAAAACATTATTTTTTATTTTTCTTAAAAAAAATTGAACATGTTTTCCTATTTTTCTAATTTTCATATATATATTTTTTAGAATAGTGGTATAATTTTCTATTAATGAATACAACCTTAGCGAGTCGAAGTCGAAGACCTTAAGATTTTGGGTTTCCAATATTTGGTTGAACAAACTAAATCGATCAAAATCAAACCAGTAGAATTTGTTTAAATCGGTTATTTGTAAATCTCGATTGGTTCGGTTCTTTGTTTTGATAAATATTTTTTAGATTCGATCAGTTGGATGAAAACTAAAAATCATTAAAAAAATAAAAAATCATAAATATAATATATATTATATATTTGAATTATGTATTATAGTTTTGTTTGATTAAACCGATGTGAGTAGTTGTCTAGTTGTACAATGAGTATAGATCTAATTAACTCATATTTCATATCAATTTATTTTTATATAATTATAGTTTTGAATTTAAAATACATTTTCATGTTTCAAAATTCAGTTTGATTAGGGCATCTACAATAAAGTCTATAACCCATTGTATGCTAAGGTGGCAAACCTCTCATTACCAAAGAAGGTGTTTGATAATTATAATTAAACACTTAATTTAAAAGATTAAGTGCTTAATGATTTTAAGTAGATTTGATAACAAGTAGAGGATAATTACTTAATTTAAAAGATTAAGTTAAAAGCCACTTATTTTTTTAAGTTTAAAATTTTAACTTAAAATTTTCAATATCTGATTATAATGTTCTATGTTATGTTTTTTAAATTAATTTGAAAGATTATGTCATATATAATGAATTTTTTTATTTTATTTCTATAATTTTATTTTTATCAATTATTTTTATTAAAAAGTTAAAGTATTCGATGCTTATTTTCAAGATATTATCAAACAGTTTTTACAAATAGATTCAACACTTTTAATTTTCAGTGCTTAAAATTAAGCACTTATTTTTTCAGCACTTAATTTTCACTTTTATCAAATAGGCTCAAAATAGTTTATAAATATAAATCACTTCACGACACATGAAATGAAAGTGCATCCCGCTTGTTTAATATATGTGTATAATGTATAAAATGGGTTCTAAAGTAAAGTTTTATGAGAGATTTATGAATATAAAAATAAAATTTGAGAAATAAAAAATTAATAGAATACTGATGTAATATGTTCATAAATCTTTTGAAAAGTTTTATAAGTAGAGATGCGATTGTGTATTATGTATTGAATTGGTTCAATTTTTTAGGAAGGTTTTTCTGGGGACCGAAACCTACATAGGGATCTACCAAATAAAGAAACTCCAAATCCAAATAAAGAAACTCCGGTTTAGATAACAACCAAAACCTCATTACCTCCAACCTAAAACCTCTCTTCTCTTCGCTCTTCCATTTCCACACTCTCTTCTCCTCATGGCGGCGATTACGCCATCACTATCCTCCATCACGTCACTCCAGCGCCACACCTCTCTCATCTTCTCATCTCCCACAACTTCTTCACTCTCACTTTCAGTCTCTAACCACACCTCCCACCTCACCGCCAAAAAATCTCTGACTGTCTCCGCCACCAGCCTCAACCCCACTTCTCCTACTCACACGACCTCCTCCAGATCTAAGTGCTTTTTCAGACTCTTTTATTTATGTTTTTCCATTTTTGTTCCCATCAGCTTTCAATTTTCATTTATGTAATATGTCAAAGTAGTGAATTGATGAGAAGTTTGTAACTTTAATTTTTGTGTTACTTAAACGATGTAGATGTTGGATTGATGATGAATAAGTTATCAATTTGTTAATTAAGTTTTTTAGTTTGTATTGAACTTTACGGTTTCTTAGTTCTGGAGTTGGCTTTAGTACTAATGAACTATGAGAGGATTGATAATTTCGAATTAATTTATTTTTAATTTTAGAGGAATTGACTGACGTAATAATGAACTATAATCCTATTGGCGATTTGTTAATTAGATTGTTATTAGTCATTTAAAAATTTTGCTTTAGTTGAAAAAAACAGAGTCTTTATGGATAATACAATCCGTTAGCAGTAGAGTTCATTTTAGTAACAATGAGCTACTTGCCTATTGATAATTTGCTTCAATGAAATTTACGTTTGTTCGAATAAACCGACTTTGTAAATGAATTTTTTTTTAAAAATTTTTTTATTTGTTTGTAATGGTGAATTGTAGGGTAAGGAGGCACACGATATCGGTGTTTGTAGGCGATGAGAGTGGAATGATTAACAGGATTGCAGGGGTTTTCGCGAGGAGAGGATTTAACATTGAGTCTCTTGCTGTTGGACTTAACAAGGACAAGGCCTTATTCACTATTGTTGTGTCCGGAACTGATAGAGTGCTTCAGCAAGTCGTGGAGCAACTTCAGAAGCTTGTTAATGTCATGAAGGTTATAACATCGTAGTTACTGCATTATTGGTTGACATAAATGTTTGATCTTTCATTAGTTCTAGCTGTCATGTGAAGGTTCACTGAAGAATTTGTCCTATTCATGGTTCATGATATCTAAGTGTTTCTCTGTGTGAGTTAAAAAAAATATGTTGTTTCTGAAAAAAAATATGTTGTTTCTGAATCATTATGGTGTTGGCTAATGTTATTTGGATTCTGTGATTTTACTTTGGAACTTGTACACAAGATGTGTTATAGTGCAGCTATTCTTTACTTTGTTTTTTTTTTGTGTGGTTACTTAATTTGCATCTCAACATGGGAGTTATGTTTTTTATGTAGTTACACATTACTTGTCATTTAACTTTGCATTTCCCATGTTTGTTCCTGAGAAATTGATTGTTTATAAAATTGATTTTTTTTTGCTTGGAATGTGTGATATTGCGGCCTTTCTGTTTTCCATGGGGCCGTCGTTTGACCAGTTATGCTCTTCAATTGGATGATCAGGTAGAAGATCTCTCCAGCGAGCCACAAGTGGAACGTGAGTTGATGCTTATTAAAGTGAATGCAGATCCAAAGGACCGGTTTGAGGTAGCTGCATTAAGATTTTCAAATGTTTTAGCATTGAGATCGTAGTGGATTTTTGTAATGTTTGCTTTCTACTGCATTTTTGCTGTTTACATCTTTCTTGGTTTAATTCTTCAGATAAAGTGGTTGGTGGATATTTTCAGAGCCAAAATTGTCGATATATCAGAACTTTCTGTAACCATTGAGGTAAAATAGTGCATCTATCAATTCCATCAAATTGTATGTCAGACACAAACTTGGAGCCTCTTGCACTATGGGAAGTCCCTATTTATGTTTACATGTGTCAATGAATAATTAAATTTTATGGTCTTTCCATATCTCACATATTTTGAATGTGTATATGCTTCCCAGCAAGTTTTTCAAAATCTTATGTTCAGCGACAGTTTCATTAGATATCTTACAACAAGAATCCCTCTTTTTTCTGATCCAGTTCCTCCACCACTGTGAACCTCATTTAGATTCTAACCTGAAACTCTTTAGTTATTGGGAGAACCCAAAAACTCTCTTTCCGATCCAAAAAACAGCTCTCAGAGATCTTCTTTCCTTTTGGAAGATACATGATTAAAACAATTAACCTATTGATATTGGAAGACCAAAGGATTCTTCCAATGTATCATTTCTAGGTCCAACGGAATTCATAGGTATAGGAAGAGACCCTGTGAAATAAAGATTTTTCTTTCGACCATCTTTCGATTGTTTACGCTTCCTCTTTTTATCCCTGTTCTCTTCAGCGACCTTTTTGTGCATATTGCAATGCCCTTAAACATTTTTCATGTTTTTGTGCTCTTTTTTGTTGGTGGCTGTATTTTTCTACTTCTTTTTGAAGCTTGCAGAATGAAGTAAACATAATATTGTTTAAATAATTTAGGTAACTGGAGATCCAGGGAAAATGGTTGCAGTACAGAGAAACCTCAGCAAATTTGGAATCAGAGAAATTGCTAGAACAGGGAAGGTAGTTGTCTTGTTTTTCTTTTCTCCTATTATTTGTTCTGATAGCGATGTTTGGTGCATGAATCTTTATTGCAATTATCTTGAATAATTGCTACTGATGCCAAGCAGATTGCATTGAGAAGGGAAAAACTGGGAGAGTCAGCTCCATTTTGGCGGTTTTCGGCTTCTTCTTATCCTGATCTTGAGGAAAAAGCTACTGCATATACTCTTTCAGCAGCTAAAGATAAGGCTCTTGTCAGTGAAGCTGACACAACTGTAGAGGTATCTAATATGATTTTTTCTATTTTTTTTCTTCATTTCATGAGAGTATATTGAATGCTACTGGTCTTTATTGTGTTGCACTAAACAAATGGCTACTGTAATCTAACTTGGCCTTGACATCTTTGGAAGAAATAATACTCGACCATTTCACTGCATTAAGAAATGTTCCTTGGACTTGTACTTTGCTTTGTGAAAAATGAATCTGAGGAAACACGTCTTTGTGTATTTTACCAAAAAAATGAACTGTTCCTTGTATCCCCTGGGTTTTGTCCTGTTTAGCGTAATGCTCAACTATGCCATCATAAAGCAGTAATATAATGTATACTCTTTTCAAAGTCATTTATTGGCAATATGTTAAATGATTTGCATTAGGATCCTTGAATAAGAAAGTTGAATGTAGGATCTGCAAATATATCTGCTCGTTCAATTGAGATATTTATTTCTCAGTCTTGTTCATTCCTCTGTCTTTGGTTCTTATAATTTCTGTGAAGAACAGTACATTTAACATGAATGTGTTATGTTAATCAAGGGAGATGTTTATCCCGTGGAGACATCGGATGGCCTCCTGTTCAATCAAGTCCTTGATGCACACTGGGGTGTTCTCAATGAAGATGATGTAAGTAGTGTTATTCTGTTAGTAGAATTCTTGAGTTGTTCCTTAAGGTTATCTTCTATTTTATTGTTGGCAAAGACGTGCAATTCAATTCAATTCGTGACAAGAAATGGTAATCACAAATGTGCTGTTAATTATATCTTTTCAGACCACTGGACTTCGATCACACACTTTATCGATGCTTGTGAATGACTCTCCGGGAGTTCTTAATGTTGTCACCGGAGTTTTCGCTCGAAGGGGTTATAACATTCAGGTGCGTTTGGATTCTCTCTCTCTCTCTGAGCTCTCTTGAGTTTGCTCATCAGCTTAGTTATTTTTCATTTCTTGTCAGAGTTTGGCAGTTGGGCATGCAGAAACTGATGGCCTTTCTCGCATAACAACTGTCGTGCCTGGTACAGATGAATCGATTAGCAAGTTGGTGCAGCAGCTTTATAAGCTAATAGACCTGCACGAGGTGAGGGAATATCCAATGTTAAAACTGGCGTTCCAGTCTCCCCTTACGAGTCAATTTTTCTAATGTTTCAAACCATATTATATGGGGGTAATATTCTGATGTTTACGCAAGAAAAGTCTCCACTGAACAGTCGCATGGGGAAAGGATCATTGTACTAACAATAAAAAAAATTTGAACCTATGTTCAAAAATAGCATTTTGGACCTCCCAATAAGAGGACAGATATGCATTTTATTGTTAGGGTTCTTAATGGTCAATGTTAAGGGTTAAGGAATCACTTTTCTGATTTGAAGTATCACTTTTCTGATTTGTATTTTTGATTATTTCCCTTGTATTTAATGAATCATCCAGGTTCGGGACCTTACCCACTTGCCATTTGCCGAACGCGAATTAATGTTGATAAAGATTGCCGCAAATGCTGCTGCCCGGCGTGATGTTCTTGATATTGCCAACATTTTTAGAGCAAAAGCAGTTGATGTATCTGATCACACAGTAACACTTGAGGTAGTTCACCTTTCTGCATATACATGATACTGACAGCATATAAGAATCATATTTAGCAACTAGGTCACATTATATTGCTTCTGCTTCATTTGAGGTGCCATAGTAGAATCACCATAATGACGAATTCACTTTGCCATGTGTTCCAGCTAACTGGAGATTTGGACAAGATGGTTGCACTGCAGAGATTACTAGAACCATACGGTATTTGCGAGGTAATTTGTAATTTTATATGAACAGTTACAATCAAAGTAGTTGATACCATGATTTCATCAAGTTCTTATGAAGTCTGTTGAACATTCCAAAGGTGGCAAGAACAGGGAGGATAGCATTGGTGCGTGAATCAGGTGTGGATTCAAAATATCTCAGAGGATATTCGTTTCCTATATAATTTCATCCTCTAGTGGAATAAGGATGCTTTCTTGGGCGGCGTAGCTCAGCTTGAGGCACTCAGGTTGTATATATTTAAAGCGATGGTGTGCAGTATATAGATTTTGTTCATCTTTCCACATTGTTTTGGAAATTTAATTGCTGACGGAATCCACATTTTTCAGTTTTGCTTTCCTTGGAAAACTGCCAACAATTCGAATAATCATCTGCAAAAAGACATGTTTTGCACAACTTAGCTTAAGTGGTTGGATTTGTGAGCCACAGCTGCTTGGTCTACAGGAATCCTGTTTTGCATATCCATGCTTATCATGCGAATTTTTTTTAGTGTTTCAACGCCACACAATATCAAATATGAAAGCAGACTGATGAATTTAGAAAAAAAATTTAATTTTACTTTTTTATTTATATAAAAAATAAGCGAGTCAATAATATTTAATTAAATATTATTTAATATTTAAAATAAATTAATATTTTATAAATCAATAAATACTAATAACAAACATATACTGACTATTTTTACTTCAAGAAGGACGCGAAGAAAATGTGTGGAACTTAGGTTGAAAGTAATTCTGAAAACAACAAACACCATTTTCACCACATTTTTTCTTTTTTCAACAAAAAAGAGCTCAAGCTTTTAGCTACAATCACCAGATTTTTTTTTTTAAAATAATCAAATATTTGGTTGGTTGGTTAGTCTCTACGTTAGTTGAACTTTTTAATAATTTTTTTCATACAATTTCTAATACAAATGATTCTATAGTACTATAAATCACGTAACTTCTCAATAAATTATTTGTTATACTCAGATGATAAATATATTTAATTTCAATTGTTGCGTCACAGTTCTACAAGTATAAGCGTAGTCATTTAAATAATTGTCATTACAAATTTAGTAATATAAGATTTATTGATTATTTTTATTGTTAAACTATGTTAAACCTTCATCCCTACTTCATAAAAATCAAATATAATTTCGTTAAAATTGTTATGGAGATCTCTAACCTACATACCTTCTTATAGAGTTGCAAAATGGGTCAAAATCACCGGTTCCGGGCCCGAATCAACGGTTCATGATCCAGGGAATGCCCGAATCAGAACCGGTTCGTCTAGGGGATGGTTCGGGCTAGTCCGGTCACAATTCCGGGCCGATTTTTGAACCACCGGTTCCAGTTTAGCCAGTTCCTGTTCGGTTCGGCCGGTCTGAGTCCAATTTTCTTTCGAAAAGTAACAGAACCGTCGGTTCGGAACCGTGAACCGCCGATTCACGGTTCCATAAACCTTGGAACCGGAACCAAAACCAGAAATGACCGGTGTCGATTCAGGAACCGGCGGGTCGGGCAAGGCCAGTTCCAGTCTGACCCGCCGGTTCCGGGCCTAATTTTGCAACTCTACCTTCTTATAAATTTAAGGTGTGTTCCTATTCTAATAAAGTCTATTGGTCAGCGACTTAGGGTTTATTTGGAATTGTTGTTAAAAATTATTTTTATTGTAGAAAAAAGTGTTGTTTGTAAAATTACTGTTAACATAATCAAGTGACTTATTGGTAATATATTATAACAAAACTGTTATTAAGTGTAAAGCTATTTAAATTTTTTGATAAAAAATATTTTTGTAAAATAAATTAACAATAAAAAAGGAATTAAAATTTATTATTTTTTTATTTTTTATATTATATTTATTTTAATTATAAAATAAAAATTAATATTTTTAATTAAAATTTTATTATAAAATAATATATTAAATATATTAAATTTTGTAAAGTTTTAATTAAAATTGAAACAAAATATTTTATTAGAAAAATTAAGTATATTATTTAAAAGTAGAAAACTGTTTTTTGAGAAAAAAATCAAATGATAATTTTTTTTCAGAAATCGGATTTTTTTTTTACCAAAAACACTCTTAATAAAAATAGTTTTTGAGATTTACCAAATACCAAAAATTCTTTTGCGAGAATACTATATGAACTTGTTAAAAAGCTTAAAATCAAGTAGAACATTGCTTTTTGAAAAAAAATATGTCCAAATTCTTAATTTATCTAGTCAAATATTTATATTTTATCCTGTAAATTTAGAACTTTTCTTCAAAAACTATTATTTATCAATATTAATGATTTCTTCATTAAATTTGTAGAAATCTTACTGAATTTTTGGATTGAATACAGGATGGGAAACCCAAGTGTCTTCGGGGTTAGAGCGGATGAAAATTCCCTCCCCACTCGCGATGTGAGGCACACAAACCTTAAGTCCCATTGGAAAATCCCGTTTTAGTTATTTTTTGTTATTTCATCTTATATTTCAATCAAAAATTATATTATTTGATGTAATATTTTAATTAGTATCCTTAAATGATAATTAGTAAAATACTACGTTTTTTGAGTTTAAAATGATAAGAATGCCGGTGTATATTTGTTCATTTTTGTTTATGTTAGATTCTAGTTCACAATCATATGAATGCCCAATTTCATGTTTTAAAATGCAAAAATGTCACTTTTTATTCTCTCGACATATGAACAATAATGAACAACAACAAACACTAAACACAAGTATGAATATACCCTGACATTTTTACAATTGTAAACTCAAAATCGCACATTCATATGATTGATGAACTAGATCTGACATAAACAAAAATGAACAAATATACATTGATATTCCTATTATTCCAAACTCAAAATCGGGTATTCCGTAATTTTCCATTACTCAATATTTCGACAATTGATATTTATATATTAAGTTTTAATTTTTATTTGACGTTGTTGGGAATCATTCCATGTTGGCCGATCCGCTTTTATCTCTTTTAATATTTTTTTTATGAATATATTAACTTTCTTTAACACGACTTATTATTATTATTATAATAAAATAAAAAAACCCGGCATATAATGCGGGAGCAGCACTTGTAATGAACAAGCAACAGCTAATCAATGCAAGTTGCCCGACTCATGTTATTCTGTGTTATTGTAATAAAAACATCAAAGCCGAACTGCTGATTTGCTCTTAGATTTGAGAACTAAACTACAAGAGAGATGGGTGAAATGTTGCTTAATTTTGCTCTGGAGAAAATCCTGGAGAATGTGGGTTCAACTGCCATCCAGGAGATAGCTGGACCTTGGCGATTG
The DNA here is from genome assembly GCA_948193385.1 of Breynia disticha f. nivosa. Classification (NCBI taxonomy): domain Eukaryota; kingdom Viridiplantae; phylum Streptophyta; class Magnoliopsida; order Malpighiales; family Phyllanthaceae; genus Breynia; species Breynia disticha. The sequence goes on along the minus strand of CANYCX011759993.1, from coordinate 828 downwards.
AAGAAGGACCTAAAAACGCTGAGTGAGTTTATAGAGAGTGTTCAAACTAAGCTGCAAGAAGTCAGGAACAATCAAGCAGCTTATGGACAAGTCAAGCCTTTGCTGATCAAGCTCCTAGGTTTCCTATATTCTGCTGAAGATGTGCTTGACGAGTTCTTCTTTGAGAATCTCCGTCGCGATGCTATACAACGCCTACCAATATTGAGGTTACGTTGCTTTGTTTCTTGCAACAATCCCATTTGTTCAGACTGAAAATGGCCTGCAAGGTGAAGAAGCTCAACGAGTGTCTAGTCGATACTGAAAAGTAAGCCTTCCGTGAAATTGCTTTCACCGGTAAAGTCGTTGCCGATCCTGTTGTTTTTCCGAATGATCAACTGGATCGATTGACAGTCTCATATTTTGACAAATTAGTGCCACCCGTTGTTGGAAGGGCAAGTGAGGTGGAAACAATCATTCACATGTTCCAGGTGAGCTTCTCTACTCCGCCACCCGTTACTGTTGTTTCTATAGTTGGTTTTGGTGGTCTTGGGAAGACAACTTTGGCCAAAATGGTTCTTCATGAAGTGGAGAAAACAAACCTTTTTGACAAGACAATATGGGTGTGCGTTTCTGAACCTTTTGATATTAAGAAAATTCTAAAAGGGATGTTGGAAACTCTAGACAAAAATGCAGCTGGCCTGGATAATGTTGACGCCATTCTTCGACATCTTAAAAACAAGTTGGAAGATAAAAGATTCTTCCCAGTGCTCGATGATGTGTGGAAGGACGATCGCACAAAGTGCAACAACTTGAAGAGTCATTTACAAACAATTTGTGACAGAGCTGGAA
>CANYCX011759609.1:0-12343 GCA_948193385.1 Breynia disticha f. nivosa | reverse complement strand
TATATATATATATATCTATGACCCAGTTTATGTGCATATGATAGAATAATACTTGTATAAGAATACTTATATAGGACCATTGAATTAAAAAAAATGTATGTACATGGTGTTGATCAGTTGTAAAATATTAAGATGGTGGTTTGGGTTGTTGATGCCATATCTGTGCTTGGTTATGAACTTGGTGAGGAATAGAATGATATGATATATATATGGTTATGATTTGGTTGTGAATATGATGACTGATCATGGGCAAAATGTTTTGCTATGGTTGTATGTGAAATGAGTATATGAATTGGAATTTCTTGACACTTGTGAGGTTATATGAATGAGTTGTACAATCAGTAGGCTAATTATTTGATTGAATGTCGAATGATCTGAATGATAAAATGATACGTGTTAGTGCCAACCTCTTGAATATATGTTAATCAATTTGGATATTATAGATACATATATTGATCCTAATTGAAGGTTATTTGGTTGAGTGTGAATTTGAGGATGTAGTCGTGATTGCTATGCGTGCTTACTATGCATGTTGACAATGAGAATTGAAAAGATGAATTTTGTTGACTAATAATTGAATTGGGAATGATCAATTGTGATAGGAAAGTGTTAGATGAAGGGTATATGTTTGTTGTTGATTTTTCTGCCAGGAAACTAGAGATCCACTCGTGTTGTTAGCAAAGTACGCATGCTCGCTACGATCTCGCGTTCTTTGCCATGCCAATGAGTTTATTGACACCAAAACTAAGCAGTGTGGTAGCGACAACGCGTAGTCGCCTACCACCACGCTTATTCTCCATTGATCACGTGTGCATCTCTGATTTCTAGATGTAAGTGTGGGTTAATTAATTGAAATTTGAGTTTGTTCGAGTGAATTGTTATGACTTAATTAATGGAAAACATAACATGGAATTGATTAAGATTTTGTACTTGTTATAATTTTTAATGAAGATGAATTAATGAAAATAGGGACGATTGTCCATTTCGGTAAGTGTTACTTATTGAGTTTCACAACTCACTGAGTTTTATGCCTGTTGTGTGGGCAGAGATTTGAGGGATACAACGGATGTGCAATAGTGAATTTGCTACTAGAAGAGCCGACGAGCCAAGGTGGGTTGTGCACTAGAGATTAACTGAAACCAATGACATGCTTACATATTAAACATTGTTAATGTATATATATTTTAGTTTGATGTGTTATATTAACATTTGGGTTTTGAATTGATTTCTTCCCTTGTACAATGCAATTGAGTTTGTAAACATACGCGTTTTGCGATATTTTCGTATTTGAAACTCTTATGAATTATGATTTAGGCAACCAAAGTATTGCTTATTTATAAAATTGAATGTGCATAAATAAACTCACCTCTACTATGTTAAGTCTCAAATTGCGATTTCAAAAACAATTGATTTTCGAGTTCGGGTACCATTCGAGAAATACGTGTATGCGAAAGTGAATGGTAGTCGAATTTGGGGGTCACATTTAGTGGTATCAAAGCCAAGGTTTGTTAAAGACCTCGGTTCCTTAGGATATGGATCATGAATCCTACATGTTGTGCTAATTGAAAGAACATGTCTTTATCTATTGTGCATGCATGCCAAGTTTGGAAAATATATCCATTGATTGTTCCATAATTCACATAATTAAAGTCTAGTCCATTTCCTAAGTTTTAGAAGAGGAGGAAGGACAAAGTGATAGTGCACATAAGGCCACCGATTCTTGGGAGTTAGTGCAAGGGAATCCACCTTAGTGGCTAAGAAATAACAGTGAACTAAATAAAGTATTGTGGTATATAATGTGATTTGGAAACCATTTGTGTATACTTCAAGTTGGAGTGCTAAGTATATGGCATGTGTTGTTTATAATTTGTATTTACTTGGTTATGTTTGTGTACGTGAACTCAGCTTGTGGAAATGTTTATGGTTGTTGGATAAATAGATTCCAACATTGGCATGGATACATGTTTATGTTTCCTCCTTGTTGAGTGTTGATGAAGGACCTCTATATTCATAAAAACCTTAGATGAAAGCTTTATAAGCTAAGGAAAAATTTCTAATAAGGATGCCCACACATATATACATATTTTCTATATGTTTATTTGGTTATGAGTATGATGTGTGGATGTTTTCCTTGGTATGCGATGGTATGTTTTCAAATATGTGTAAAAGACTAATGACCATCTAGTTATGATGTAATGTTTGATTTGGGGAAATAAGAATGTGTTGTTGAGGAATAAGGAATGTGTAAATAAACTGCGCCTGAATATAAATATGTCATTTACAATCTTATGTGATAAGACAAACTGAAAGTGAAATACGCTGACATTTGCCTACATAATTTATAGATAATTGGTATGAGAATATCGAAAAAGATGATTATGTTTTGATGATGTTGGTATACAAATGCTAGTGGTAACGTGAGTTAAGATGAAACCTTATATATGAAATGTCTTTTGACGAGTTTTGTGTTTAATAATGTAAAGGAAAGAGATTAGCCAGTTTTATTTGTTGATAAAATTGGGAGACAATATTAAGATATAGACGAATGACTTAGTTGGAGACTGTGACTATCGAGGTTGCTATCGCTCGTCCTCACTCTTAAAGGTAGTGCTGAGGTTTTAAATTGTATGAGGAAGAGATTCTTTGACTTCCTAAGTATCTTTCTTGACGCAAAGGTAGGACATTAGTAGCATTTCTTGTGCGCACGCAGATCATTGTTTTTTTACCTACTTTGGGGCTGGCACTACCCGACAGATGAGAGGTTGCAAGCATAGATATAACTGTGAGGGGTAAATGAGAATGTGTTCTAGGGATGGAATTAAGCTATTTAGAGAGATTGTATGTGAATATCGATATGATGTGTAAGGCGTGATCTGAGGAGGTCGTGATTGAATAATAGATTGAATGAGATAGAGTTTTACAGATGTACATTGGTACTAGAATTTGGGATAAGAAAGGCAAAATGCTAAGCAGATATGAGGAAATTGGGTAATTTGAGGTGATGTACTATGTGAGTATAAGGAAATACCCTTGAGTGGAAACCTTATGAGCATAGTCTCAGGTACTGATGTGGATATTGAATTGTCTGGGTGCTTGAATGCACGAGTGAGTGTCAAGGAAGCGAGACAACCGAAGGGTTGTTAAGTAGGACTGGATTCTATTTTCCGAGGGAAGTACTCGGTAAGTTGAAGAGGAAACGCGTAAGCGTTATTCTCATCTAGTTTCAACATCTATTACGATCTCAATTTTGAGGACGGAATTTTCCTAAGGGGATAGAGTTGTAACACCCCTAATTTTCTAATTAAATTAAATTTTAGATAAATATGTAGAAAAAAATGGGATTTAATTTTTCGCGAAATGAATGAGAATATAATTCGAGGGAAGAAGAGTGGGAATGGACTTATAGAAATATACAATTGGAAAAAAACTAATAGGAATCAGAATTAATTAGACCGAGTGGAAAAGGGATTATGAAGTAAATAGCTAAAAGGGCAAAATCGTCCAAGTCACGTAATTGTTGGAAACCTTTATATTTACTCCTTCTCTGTCAACCCACATACATTTTCATTCTTCCATCATTTTTTCTCCACACTCTTCCTTCCATCCTAACTCAAATTTTCACCACCATCATCTTTCCTCACGAAACCTAGTCTTTGAGAGTTCTAAAATCGGTCGGTGATTGAATCTCAGTAATTTTTTCTCGTTGTTCTTTGTCAATCCCTTTTTTTCCTTTACCCTAGTTTTCCGACCACATATTTTTTTCATTTGAGCTCCGATTTCAGCAAATTCGTTGGAAAGCTTATCATGTCTACTATCTAGTGGTAACTTTATTTTGTGTTCAATCATGGTTTAGGGACTCGAAATTGTTGATTTTAAAGGGACCCTAAAAAGTGACAAATTTCACTTTTCTGTGACCAGAGTTTTTCTGAGTTTCGTAGTTTGGGTAAGTTTCTTTGGAGTTCATTGATAGTGTTTTGCATGAACTTGGGAAGCATTAATGAAGGTTGGTGGAAAGAATTAAGTATGGTAGTTAAGGACATATATTAGGAAATAAGGCAATTATGAAGGGAATTAGGAGAAAGAGTTAATAAAAGGAAGTAATCATGCATATTGTGAAGATTCCATTTAATTTTGCATGATTAATGAATGTTAAATTAATGTGAAATTATAATATTGATAATAGGAAACTTGAATCGAGGAGAGGACAGTTTGCGACCAAGTCAGTAGGTGTGTTTTTACGAGGTAAGTAACACAAACGCAATTTTCCTAATCTGTGTGTATTCTTGAAGGAATGTTGCTTGTATTAGGAGCATGTTGAATCAATATCATAGTTTTATGCTATTGTGGTGGTTGGAATGGTGTTGTTGTTATAGGATCAAGAGTGAGCTTATATTGATTTGTTATGTTGGCTATGCTAATATTGTGTTGAGATTGATGTTGGTTAATGATTGTTTGGTTGATAATTTATGTAATGATCACATATTGTATTTGCATGGTTAGTTTCACAGGATGAGTTATATGGCTTAATACAAATATGTGGATTATTGCTTAATATGAATATGTGGATTTCTTGAAAGATGAATGAGGTTGTGTTCTGTTAGGTTTGAATGCAAGCAAATGTTTGGTTTATGTTATGGAAACTAATGTGCTTTGTTTTGCTTAAGAATAAGAAAATGATATAATGAGATGAGTTTATGAGTTGTGGTATGTGATATGATAAACTATGAGTAAGTCTTAAACATGGAATATGATTGATGTGTGAACTGGTATGATCTTGAATGATCTTGTATGGTTATGAGATTGTAATGGGATATTGTGAATATTGGCATATGAATGTGGTTTGTTTGATTAAGTATAGTCATTTTAAATATATGGCTTATTGGTATGAGATGAATTGTGGTTGAATATTTGATGGTTAGACTCAACAGTTGAATGTGGTTCATAGCATTCTCGGTTTGTGAATGCATGATGAATGCATGATTTGGTCGCATAGAATATGCATATAACATTCATGCATTGGGGCTCTTAGTGAGCATATTTAATTAAAGAATAAAGGCTCTTAGTGAGCAAGAATAATCAGAGAGTGGTTATAGCTTAAAGGGTATATCACACGTTGGGGTTTAAAATCGAGTCACGACCTCTGAGGATATATCAATAACCTACCTTAGGCTACACGTCTCAGGCTAGACCTAGACCTCTGAGAGCAAAGGAGAAGGGTTGGGGGTCATAAAGGCCTCTACATAAAAATTTCAGGTAGTATATAAAAAATGCTACACCGGGCAGAGTGGAATATTGCTCGTTACACAAATGTGTGTACGAGTGTGCCAGGCCAAGTAAGGGCGATATTCAGACCAAGTAAGGGCGTAAAATCTATGGTCCATAGTATTTTATAACCACATACTCCTGACTGACGATGCCCGTTTGCAAACATCAACTTTATGGCCAAAACAAGGCATAAATTTAAAACTAAATGGGATCCCGGGTGATGATGTTGAAGAATGCATTATATGACATGCATTCGCATTAATCATATTGCATATGATGTGTCTTTATGAACTTATGATGTGACTATGCTTATGGGATCATGAAATAATTACACAATTGTTGAGTGTGTTTATTATAAGTTGTGGTATGGACTAAAATTGGTGAATGATTGAATTAATTGCTATGATCACCGGTGTATGAATGTTATGAGGTTAATGTGGGATGGACAACTTTTTGTTGAGAGTGTAATGGTGTGTTTATGCTTGTTATGTGTTTAACATGTTGAATAAGAATGGATAATGACATGGTCATACTTGATTATGGAAGTAAGCTTGATCTTGGAAAATTCTTGAGAAATTCATGAAAATGTTGTCCTTTAATATGTTTGACAATTGGGAATTGAAAACGTATGATGACTTGTTTATGTTGATTTTGATGGGAGTTCAATTCGAAATGCCAGGTGATTGTTAATAATTATATTGTTGAGTAGTTGGGTTTTGAATGTGTTATATGGATGATGCCTATTTAGGCTGATGTTAGACATGGGAATTTGATCATTTACGAGTAATGTTGTTGTGAATATAAGGATGTAAAGGCCTGAGCTTACTTGTAGGAAATGTTGTGGTATATGGTGTTGTGTTAAATTGTCTACAGGATTCCAAAGATCGATGCGTGGTAGTAGTTAAGTATGCGTGGTCATGGTGACAGTGAGTACTTAACCACCACAACGCGTTTGTTTGCATTGGGAACTATGCGTGGTGGCTACGACATCGCGTAGTCCTCTACCACAGCGCGTAGTTACCTACCCACAACACGTGGATCTCTGGCTGCAGGATGAGAAGCTTGGATTCATGTGCTAAACTTTGATGTCTTGTCATGGGAATTATTAAGTATGTGAACCAAATCATTTGAATGCTTGTATGAAAGTATTTTGATGAACAATAATTATTGGGAAGCTTATTAACAAAATATAAAGCATGATTGTATATATGAATGTATAAGGTGTAGGGAAGGCTGTCCATTTCGGTAACTGTTACTTATTGAGTTTCACAACTCAATGCGTTTTATGCCTGCCGTGTGGGCAGGGATTTGAGGGACACAACAGAGGTGCGATAGCGAACTTGCTACTAGAAGGACCGAAGAACCAAGGTGGGCCATACACTAAAGATTAACTGAAACTAATGTCATGCCTATGTATTGAACATTATTAATGCATATATATATATATATTTTTGATGTTTTATATTAGCATTTGGGTTGGAATTGATTTCTTTCCCTATAAAACATGCACTTTTTGAGTTATTCCCGAACATTTCAAACTTTTATAATTCATTATTCAGACAACTGAAGGATAACATAATGGTAAATCAAATGTGCATAGTTAAATGTTTTTTCTACTCTTTTACCTTTGATTTGTAAATTTCCAAAAACAATTGATTTTTAAGTTCGGGTACCATTCGAGAAATGAGTGTATGTGAAATTGAATGGTAGTCGAATTTGGGGGTCACATACGATACTTTGAGTGATCAAGATATTTCACTAAAACATATTGATTTCATGTTTACAACCACACTTTATTTTACCAAACCTTTCAATTCTTAAGAATTCTAATCCTTAAGCTTATTCCTTACTACTTGTCATTAGTTTAAGAAATTTCTCAACTTTCTTTCTAATAAATTTCTCGACAAATAACCTTGTATATTTATCAAGTTTAGGTTGTTATTCCATGTGTCTCCCACTTGGATAAACCCCCTTAAGGAATATATAACATCTTTTGGTGTATTTATGCGTAACTAGTTACAGATTAACTAATATTACTAATTCATGAATCATATAAGCTCCTAAAATTTTATAAACAACCCTTGTGTTCAAGTATCAAATGTAGAAGTCAAAAGACCTTGATCCACCGATCCATTAAATTTGATACTTTGAATTTCATTTAAATACTTTGAATATATAAGAAGACTTCATCATTCTTCATTAAGTGGAATCGAAGTTTAAATTTATCACCTTTGAAAAATGAAATCCACAAATAGAACATTTAAACATGGTACCCCTATCACTTACGTGCTTTCTTTATAATGTATACTCTAAACTGCAACACTCTATGTAATTAAGATATTTCACCTAATGAAATGTCTTAGATCCATGTTTAAAACTCACTTTATTCTTTCAAGTCTTTCAATTCTTAAGAATTATAATTCTTAAGCTTATTCATTGACCATATTGTCATCTTAAAAAAATTTTCAAATTTCCTTTCCAATGATATACTTGATAAATAACATACATATTTATCAAGTCTAGGTTAGTTTTCCATAGGGACAAACTCTCCCACTTGGACAAACACTCCTAAGGAATATATAACTACATTTGGATATTTATTCACAATATTTATATAGTAACTAATTTTACTAAGCTCATAAATCATACAAGCTTTTAAGCTTTTAATCACAATATCTGTGACTAACGCATATGATTCTTACTAATTTCACACATCATTTATTACACTTAGTAATTTTTATGATGTGAACTATAGAATCCTTTTATTTCATTTGGCATAAAATAAAAATCCATTTTATGTTCAACTTATAGTAGTTTTCTTGAGTTTGACCTTTCAAAATAAAGACTTTAAAACTCTTAGCTTCAATTGTTTGCATTGAAAAATATTTTTTCCAAGCTGTGTGAGTACTACATCCTTGAAATTAACATACTATTACGTCTATTTTAGTATTAATCGCTTTTGGAAGTAGTATTTAGTTAATCATTTATTAACTAAATAAGTATAACTATTGCAGTTCAGATAAGAAATTTTATAGCATTATATTTGATTTACTATTTATTTCATTAAATTTAAGCCTAGTGTTTGGTTCACATAAAATCGAGCTCTACACATAATGTGGTAGAGCCACAATGTGGTAAAACCACAATTTTATTTGGGCTAATACATTCACTATATTAGAGTTTAAATATTAAATAGTAAATGCTCTAAGGATATAAGTTTAGTTACAGTTGCTAAATTTCTACAACTTAGTCAACCGTATGTTCATAAAATGTGGTAACTTAAAATTACAAAAATTTTAATTATCTTGAAATAAAAAATTTCTCACAAGTCGTACTAAATAATTTTGCATGGGATAATAATATTTAAACTAATTAAATATTATTTATGAACATAGAAATAAAATTCTCAATACTCAACGAATGGTATTAATAAGATTTAACATAATAAATCTTAAATTTAGTTCAATTTCAATTTCACTCTCATTCCATTTTATTTAACATTTATGCTACATAAGTAGAAAACTAATGATCATTTATAACACATATGTTATAAATTAAAAAAATGAATAGAAACCCATATCTTCTTTATCAAAATAATTCTCCTCGGGGAATGATAAGAATGTGTGCTATCAACAAGTCCCGTGCATCTACCTCACTTAGGTTCTTTTAAATTTAGCTTGTTTATTGAATGATCTAGTTTGTTCAACAAAGGTTGTTCCTTTTCGAACTCATCACAACCTAAGCCACATTTTGATAAATTTGTATCTTTTCATCTTAAACATTCTTTCAAACTTGGCATTACAATTAGTATATATACTATTGAGCAATTTACATTCTTTTTGAGCGATGTCAAGTTGCAATTTCAATTTTTTATATTCATGCATGCAATGAGTATGATCACTAGATTTGTTCAAAGTTTTGAGTAAGTCTTATTCTTACTCTCCAGAATCTTATTTTTAGTTTTCAGCAATTTGTTAGCTTTCACTAACTACACCTAGTCTTTATTCAATGATTCAAATGCAACAATTAATTTATCATCATGAGCAGAGAGATCTACCTCACTCTCATCTTTGCTAGAATAAAACTTGAAGGCCATGAGAGCTAGGTTGTGTAGAACCACAAATAACTCTAGAAGGGGTTGAATAGAGCTATTGGCAACTTTCAATTCTGTTTGAAAAATTAAAAAGATAAAACGAGAACACACAATATAGAGTGGTTTGAACCTAACACCTACATCCATTACCTAAGCTCCCATGGAAAATTCTTGAATAGTAACTCACTTTTAAACTTATTGAGAACTTCCTTACACACTTATTTTTGGCTCAAGCTACCTTACACTTCAATTTGACTTATGGCTCAAATCCTACCTTACAAGAGTGACAAACTATTCTAAAACACTTGACAAAGTAATGTTAGTTGTGCTAAGATAAAGAATAGACAATATGAACACTATTTCTTGCACAAATGACTTATGAACACTAATAGAATTTAAGAGAATTTTTTGTTGAACACTTAAAGCTTTAGAATGATAGTTTCTTGCTCTTTCTTTTAAATCTATTGCCTTTTATATCTTATTTTAAAAATATAGATGTTAGGTACAAATTATGTCCCAATTGGAGGTCTTAAAAATAGTGTTTATTGTTGCAGAGTACTTTCTGGTTGATCTGCCCAAGTGCTGGTCGACTAACATGTTCTTCTCTAGTTGATTGAAAATTCTTCCACTTGAGTAGCTTGATGTTCTGATCGACTAGGAATATTTCTAGTCGAGTTAAACTTTATTATAGTATAAACTTGGCAATTTTTAGTGTGAACCCCAATTTCACAAATCTCGTTTTTGAATAAATTATGATTTTGGCAACCATTTTTTTCTTTTAAAATAGATAAGTACGAGAGAGAGAAGATGTCGAAAATATTTTCCAATTCATTTAGCAAACACCAATGTTGGCCATACACTAAATAGATATTAAAATGCGAATGCAATGGAAAACATTTAACATGCCATGTTTGGAAATCTCATCTATGCTAAAATTGTATAAACATACAACACAAACATAACCTAGAAACTAGGAGCTCGACCTTCTTTAGTATCGTACCGCTTAGCCTTGCCGCAAACATAGTCCTGTCACACTACACAACATTCAACAACATAAAAAGGTGAGTATATAAAAATACTCAGTAAGTGATAACCCTAGTGTTGTTAAGATGAGGTGCAGGGGAACCTTTGGCTGGCACAGGGCATGCTCATGCCTTAATTCCCTAATAGCCCACCTTTGCCATGTCAAATACAGTTCTTTTAGGTGCTTTATGTGCTAGGGAATCATCCTAGGTCATTATCTCACTTTAGATATTCATTAGTACGTTATTCTGGTCAAAACTAGGTTTCTGGGCAACATTAATGTAGGTTTGCTCTGAGATTAATGTACATTATTCTTCTATATTTTTCTAGACTATGAATAACGTGGGTGAAAACACAAATAACGTAGGTTTCACTACCCTAACGTACATTATTGAACAAAATAACGTACGTTAGTACACTCCAGAACCATTCTGCTCACTTTTTAATTCAATCCAAGACTTACACATTTCATACACCATTCAAGCAAGTCAAACCCACAATCAAATAATATAATCATAACACAATCATGCACATATTGATCTTATATTCCTTTCATTTTCAATTACTAATAAGCCAATTTCTTAAACCAAACAACAAAGCGTAGTCTCTATTGCATATCATACAAATTCACAATTTTCTCAACTCGCAACCCAAACATATATCAAGTCATCATATATTTATATTCATTGAAGACTGTGAAAAACACATTACTTTCATTCCAAAGCCACTCAATATACAACTTTCTCTACTCATACGAAAAACAAATCAACATACGAACATACATGCTTGATTCCATTCATAAACACATATCACATTCCTTATTATCCACATCGGATCGCAAATCATAACATAACTCCACAAGCACAAGTTCATCTCTATCATATAAGCACTCACAATCACATCACTACATAACCATACAAGATTATACACATTCCATACATCTCATACAAGCACACATGTTACTTAATCACAAGTTATGCTCATATCATAACCAATCACACGCACATTGATTTCCATGCAACCTATATAATGTCATGATCCAATGAATGACTGCATTCATGAATATGCAAATACTGACACGCAAATACAAATTGCTTCGGAGCCTTTCCATTTCATAAGGGAGAGTCCACTCCTGTTTTCATTTGTGGGCAAAAACCCATTGTTTTCATAATTAAGGGAGACTCCACTCTCTTCTCATCATAATTGGGCTACCACATTTTGTTCTTTTCCTCGGGCCTAGCCCGAAATCAGGCTCTCGCTCGGCATAAAACTCATTAGGGATAAATCCTTTCTAAAATTAACAATAAGAGCCATGCTCTTGTGTTCATAATTGGGCTAATCCCCTTTTTTCATAATAAAGAGTGAGTCCACTCTCATTTGCGCATATGGGCCATAAGCCCTTTTTCGTCTCAAAGCATGAACATACAATCGTGCTCATGCAAATACCAGCAATGTCATGAGTGAATGCAAAAATATGCTTTTCCAATTACATTCCATAAACGGTCACTTATGGCCCTAATCCAACACACATAAAATTAATACCTCATACAAGTTCATCTCCATATCCATAACATGCCCTAAGGCCACATTTCCATACAAGGTTTCAAACAAAATCATAACCAATATGAATACATTTTGCACATCTCTAGTGAGGTCAAGCAGTTGCAAGATTCATTCATAACTTCTATAAGCCACATGCTTATGAACATTCAATAATTTCATAAAGAAATACACATTCATAAACACCATTTGCAATTCACTCATCCCAACATCAATAGAAAGCATCCATAATTCAATTCTTCACAAGAACTCATAAGCATGCTTAATCATTCAATCAATCCCACAATAACATCATTCATCTAATTCAAGCCTTAACAATTCATCACTTAACACATTGTACAAGTTACTTACATTAAGAAATCTTCACATTTTTTGTTAAAATTATCATATTTGCACTCCACA
>CANYCX011759503.1:0-20204 GCA_948193385.1 Breynia disticha f. nivosa | reverse complement strand
GAAATGTAACAATATATATGATTTAGTAGACGACATGTACACTGAAACGGTTGTTTGACAAGTTTAAAAATAGAATAAAATGTGTCTGAATGTGTCCGCATTCATATTTTACCAGCAACGAACAAATAAAAATGTGTAGTTATTTTTTGAAACAAGGGTGAATAATTGCAAAACCCATCGGATAATTTAAAAGAAAATAAGATCAAAAGAATAAGTGAAAAACTAACCTTTGTTTTTTTTAATCTGGGCGTTTGCCGAAACCTTTTTGGTCACGACTTTCTATTGGTAATTGGATGATGATTTCAGAGTTTCTTTTGCCACAATGTTTTCAGGGATTTAATTTTGAGATTTTGATGTTATGTTTGATTTGATAAGGTAAGTAGATATTTAAAATTTAAATGACACAATGACTGAATTCCTGGAATCACGTTTAATATCTGTGATGATTTTCTTTTTAAAAATAAAATTGTGAGTTGTTATTATTTCCAGAATGATATATTTTTTTAAATTGAAAAATCTGCTATAATGGTTAAACTTAAATGAAATCATGTCATTTTAGTTGTTTAAGTTTTGTGATGACATATAAGTATTAGCACTTTAAAAAGATGTCATATGTGTAATTTTCCCGGGATAATTACACTGATGTAGACTTTTTATTGAGTTTTGTATCCATGTATAAATCCCTTCATTATTTAGGAGAAATTTTTGCTACATATTGTTTTCTAATAATTTTTTTAATTTTTTCACTATTCAAATTTTTTTAACATAATATATTTGTTTAAATATTTTTTTTAAAATTACTATTCCTTTAATTGTAGCTTATGTTTTATTTTTTTAGTTCACTTTATCTCTCTCACTCGAGTTTTCATTTTTAGATATTACAAGTTTTTTTTTTTAATTTGTGCTATGAACTATAAGATGTGAATGTGCTGATGTTTATGTATATTTAAAAATAGTATTTTTTTTTCAAGTGTTAGCATAATTTCTCCAAAAGAATAATATAAATGTGTACATAAAATGTTTAAATTCATCTATAAAATTTTATAAAATTTGTATTAAATTTAATCAATAAAAAATTTAATCCATATAAAATGCAATAAAAATAAAAATAACTAACTTAAAAAATATTTAAAACAAACTATTTTTACAAATAAAAAAATACTCCTTCTGTTTCTTAATATTTGTTAATCTAGCATTAAATTTTTATTCCTTAAAGATTGTTAATTTAACATTTTTATCACTATTTGACCTAAAATGCCCCTCAATTACTTCAATTAATTCTTTTTTTTTCTTTTTCAGCACCTACTTTATTTAGAAGGACAAATAAATCATTTTATAGCCTATTTATTAGATTTATTAATTTGTGTGAAAAATTTAAATTGACAAATATTTAGGAACGGACGGAGTAATACATTTTGTCAATAATTATTACCAAATTGACCAGTTGGGCATTTCGAGTATTGCGTATACCAATTTGATTGACAAAAAAATGAACTTATTTTCATGGAGTTTGGACTAATTCCAATGCGTCTCAATTTGATGATATATTGAGTTTGACATTTGTCTATTAATTTCCGCCAATTAATAAAAAGTCATTATTACGAGTTGTTTTCGCCATTAACCACGCTAATCAACTCTTCTGTTCATTTTCGTCACAAAATAACACTTTAAATATTTTAAAATAATTATTTTTTATTATTCTTTGTATAATTTCTTTTATAAAATACCCACATAATAATTAGTGTTGAGATTATATGAGAACAAAGACGTCGGTCATTCCCTTGTTGTATCCACTCCTGTTGTTGCCTCTTTGATCAGTAACAAGTCAAACAGACAGAAATCTTGGTTAAGAACCTTTGATCATCCGCAAAACCTTTGCTAATGAGCTTGATTACCTGCAAAACAGAGAAAAGCGTGAGTTTTTACCCACAAGAACTCTCCGATGCTTAAGTTAGCAATTTGACAGAGTTTCAATATTTTTGTAAGTATTCAAAATGTCGTCAAAGGTTTTGCAACAGATCAAAGGTTCTTTCCCTTGTCGTATTTTTTTTTGTATTATTTTTAATTCATCTATTTTTATTCTCATGTAAAAATATTTCTGATTCTATTGATAATAATTATATATTTTAATAATTTTTACTTTAATTCACATATAGTTATACTTCAAATGTATTATTTTTATTTAATAACAAATCATTAACAATTTATTTTTTAATATCTATGATAAAAATGGACAACCATTTTTGGACAAAAGGATCTTATTACCAATGACAGAAGCACATTTGTCAAATGTCACGAAATCCTCCGTTCGATTTTCCAAATATTTTGAATAAGTAGAACAAAAACCAGCAAATTTTGGAGTATTTTAACCGGAAACTTAACTTAATAAAAGCACAATTAAGTTTCGTATGGAGTTTAATTAGTAACTAACAAATGGTGATGTTTAGGGCTCAGATATTTCATGTTTCCCAAACGAAGCCTTCCATCTCTCACCGCATTATTAGCTTTGCATGTGACGGTCCATCCAACGGCTTTCCAGCGACAACCCCACATGACCTCACCACGAAATGCATATTCAATTTCAATTATTTATTTTAGATAATACGAACCAGTCCAAATAATTTAAAAAATGGGAATAGGATAGCGAATAAGACAAACAATTAATGTCCATATACTCAACCTTATCATTCACCAAAACCCAAAAACCAACACCAAAATACCTCTCTCACTATCGTGCGCACCGCCCCAAAGTCAAGTCCTCCATTGAAATTTCTCTCCTTTCTATATATATAAACGCAACCAAGCATTGACACTCATTCTTTTCACTGCAACTGCTTTTTGGCTTTCTCCAATCCAAACCCAAAATGAAAACCAGAAAATTCCTCCCGGAAAAATCATGGATCTTAGTAGTTGCAATAGCAGGGTTGATATGCGGCTCTGTTTTACTCTCCAACTTCATCAGAGCAGCTGACACTTCATTTCTATGTTCCCTAGCCAGCTCAAAAGCCAAAACCGCAGCTCAATACGCAGCCACGCCGATCCAGCTCCAAGCCATAGTCCACTACGCCACCTCACCCACCGTCCCACAGCAATCTCTCGGGGAAATCTCAGTAACGTTCGACGTTCTCAAGAAGAAGTCGCCTTGTAACTTCCTCGTGTTCGGACTTGGGCACGATTCTTTGATGTGGGACTCACTTAATCCACGTGGCAATACCTTATTCCTGGAAGAAGACCCGAAGTGGGTCCAAACAGTGTTAAAAGACGCCCCTACCCTTCATGCTCATGCAGTCCAATATCGGACTCAATTACAAGAAGCCGATTCGTTGCTCGGCAGTTACAAAAAAGAGCCGTTTTGTTCTCCGACAAAAGCTTACTTACGAGGTAATTACAAGTGTAAGCTGGCTTTGACGGGTTTACCTGACGAGGTGTACGATAAGGAGTGGGATTTAATCATGATCGATGCGCCACGCGGATATTATCCTGAAGCTCCGGGAAGGATGGGTGCTATATTTTCTGCGGCAGTCATGGCCAGAAATAGAAAGGGTTCCGGTGTTACTCATGTTTTCTTACATGACATCAATAGGAAAGTGGAGAAAGTGTTCGCGGAAGAGTTTCTTTGTCGGAAAAATCTAGTTAAAGCTGTCGGAAGATTGTGGCATTTTGAGATTCCTCCTGCTAATGTGAGCCGCCCTGGTGAATGGTTTTGCTAAATTGCGCTATTTAGTCGGTGGGGTTTTTTTACCCTCCTTTGCTTTATATTTTGAAAATTTTACTGCGGAGGATAAATTATTTTTCACTGTGTAATACGAGCGGTGCGAGATGGAGCGTAAGATGTGATCTGACGTGCTTGATTTGGACACGTCGGCATTGGAGATAGATCAGACAGTTGACGTGATATTCTATCGACAGAACATTAGCTGCGGGCAAGATATTTTATTATTTTTAGAACATTATTACACTTAAAAAAGTTATAAAATTTAAAAAATTTTATCGTTTTTAATAGAGGTTTGTTCATGTTCATGGATGAGATATTTTCGTTCGACAAGGACTTTCTTTGTGTGGAAGAAGATGTTTTAATAAGAATCAGTTGGGTAAATTAGTGAATCGGTTAACATATTTGTATGTGAACTGTATTATCAATTAAGTTTTGAAAATCGACGGAAAATCGGTGACAAGGGAACCGGATCGATAAATTACCAATTCAATTAGTGAATCAATCATTTAATTATTTTTCTACTTCGCATTTTAATACTATAAGTTCAATTTTGATAAGGGATTTATTGAGTAATAAAAGATTTGTGTGAAAATCAAGATAAAATATAAAAAATTTCTATAAAATAGTATTTTCACTAAAACATTTAAGGGATTTTTAATATAATTTTTTTCTCTCGAAAGATTTATTAAAATAAGAGTTATAATAATTTAATATAATAAAAGATAAATTTAAGTTTTTAATTTATTTAATAAAAAATAATTATATATATATATATATATAACTCATTAAAATTTTGCGAAAAAAAAACCTAATGTGAAAAGGTGTTGTCCGAAAAGTTGGAAAACTTAGCAGTGATAATGGAAAGGTAGGTGGCTAGTTATTATTGGCAGGTGTGGCTAGAAGGTTTGAATTATGTTCAGAAAAGAAGGGATAGTGGGCATAATTGAAATGGTGGACAGGACAGATGTTATGGTCGTACATAAATGACCTACTTCCATCCATCCAAGCTTTCTTTCTTGATGCGTTTGAACTTTAGATTATGGTGACAGCAGGCACTCCTGCGTTGGTTTTTCCAAAGTCATGGAGTAGTGATGATCTTTTTTTAATATGTTGTCGTTTCGGCAATGTGTTTGTAACGTCCCGGTTTTGTCATGTTTCTTGTTTCTGTTCTTACTTGGGAAGTCACGAAAGGTTTAAATAAGATTAGACCAACTAATTGCTAAACTTACACCATCAATTCCGGATGGATGATAAACCAAACATTAATTAGTTGGTGAATCGTTAACTCTTTTGGGAATTTGGGTTCGCAACAAGCCGACAATTTCTATCCGATGACATCATAAATATACGATTAGAAACGAAACGATACGAACGTGGGGATAAGTTAGGTCTTTGTTTTGTGATAAACGAACTAAAAAATATAACCCTTGTGATCAGCCAAAAAAATATAACCCTTGTGATCAATTCCGGATAGACATCTCATTGCTCGAATAACGCTGACTTAAACATGGGAGTGAAACTCGCTTTTTCTTACATTCAGTAGAGAGATAGTTAAGAAATTATTAAACCAACAGAGTTGAAGCATCAAATGACATTTTTCTTACCAAAAGACAGGTGAGTCTTGAGGGGTTTGCATGAGTTTTATTATCGAGCGTGCACAGAACAAAGTCTGGCCGGTGAAGAGCAAGTGCCAATCTGTCCTCTCCAAAAGCCAAACCTGTTGCATCAACAAGAACATGCCATGAATTTCTATGTGCTTCTGAGATCCAATGCATTGAATATTTTGTCCCCTTCACTATTGCCGGATATGAAAAAAGCCCTTTTGGTGTGTGCTTGCATTTCCTTCTAAAATATTGGCTGAGTTGTGACCCCTTAATCCTCAGGTCCAGCCATGTCTCTGGCATTGGAATTACCCTCGACTCCTTGTTTGCTGCAAATTCTCTTATGGAATCTACTTCTTGTCCGAGTATTGTCATGTAATAATTTCCCTTAAAGAAAGGGTAGCTCTCACCAACCATTACCATAGCATCTCTGTAACTTGGCATGAACACTACCAAGTAGTCCTCTTCAGTAAGACCACAATGTTTCAAGGCACGGTTTTGAGCTTGGATTTCTGGGATTGAAATGAAGTTGCCTTGGTAGGATGTTTTCTTGGTTAGGATATCAAGAAGCCTCGAAGATTCTAACTGTGTTTTATCAATATCGGAGAGGCTGCGGGTGAAGGAAGGCGATGGTTCTCTACCTCCAAGGTTCCTCGGAGAGTTGCGTTTATTGTCCGGCGAAGCGGTTTCAGATGATTCATCGTTGATGCAGAGAGGACTGAGATCCATCGCTTCTCCCTCTTCCACAATGCCGTTGCTGTACTGAGGATACTTGGCAAAGACATACTGTCTCACATATTGCATTTCACTGAGTGTTATTGGTCCTGACCATCTCAAATCAAGGCCACGGATTGTAGATATGGCTTCAGCTACTATGTGAGCTGGAATCACCGTATTTGCCTTCTGTTAAACTAAATCATTTAAGCAGTAAGCACTCATAGTCTACCATTTAGTTGCCAAGATATGAAGCAAATCAGACTAACATGAAGTATTAAACTTGCCTTAATAACCATGCTGGTTGGTTTCTGAATTTGAGGATTGCATGTAGACGATTCCAGGGACTTAGCTTCTTTCATGTCCTGATCATAGAACATACATCATAAAACATTGGACGAGATGATTATGAACGACAGCAAGAAGAGAAGTTACCTCAGATCCTCCGTTTAGAAGAGCCTGTTCTACATTACTCACCATAATGTTTGCTCTGTTGTCAAAAAGCTGCTAGACTATGGGGGAAGTCAAGCTGAAAACAACTCCATACATAAACAGTTTGAGCTTGAAATAAGGGATCATTATTGAGTTTGTGAAATATTAAAAACGTCTGGACAAAGAAAGGAGAGCCCACCAATGACGACACCAGTTGCTATGAAAAGTTTTTGCCCTGACTGCAAGCAAGACTTGGACTAGTGACCAACCTCCAAACGATATAGTTTCAATCACAAATTTTTCATTATTTAGGATGTTAAGTCAGCATAGTTTAACTTTAATCAATAAAATAGCCCCCCGACTTTAATATAGACAGAGATGTGGACTGCTGAAGCATTTGCAGACGTTGGAAATGCATTGCTGAAGCTGGTCATTTTGGCAGTAATGGTCACTAAACCATACCAAAAAGTGAACTAAGGAATCATTTGCTACTGAGAACGACCAGTCAACAAGTCTGTCAAATGGCTACATTAAGAATTGGTAATATTGTCTAAAAGACACTAATACTATGTTAAATTTGGACCTAACTCACGAAATATCCACTCCACAAGCAGTTCCCAGCATGACGGTAGATAGGGACAAATTTATCGGGGAATTCTTTATAGTAAGCGGCTATAAAAATTTCGTCAATTTGATTATGAGTAGTGTTCTCACTGACTATTGTCGAATATGTAGATTGACTTACAATTATTGATTTGCCACGACTTGATATCCCACTGTAATATATTTATGAATCTGTCCCTTGTGGTAATACCGACCTCTAACTACTCAGCAAGACTGGTCAATACCTATTTACAAACATGAAACTGGCGACGATTAAACAACACTTTAGCTGTGGAAGTTGATGTGTTTGTAATTATGCTTAAGTAGCATCTCCACATCATTTCCAACTACTGCCCAGAATATTCCTCCACTCAGCATCAACTTATGGCAATTGTTATAAACTCATCTTCCTCATCATTTTCATGCAACTGT
Source organism: Breynia disticha f. nivosa (assembly GCA_948193385.1). Taxonomy (NCBI): domain Eukaryota; kingdom Viridiplantae; phylum Streptophyta; class Magnoliopsida; order Malpighiales; family Phyllanthaceae; genus Breynia; species Breynia disticha. The sequence goes on along the minus strand of CANYCX011759503.1, from coordinate 12,707 downwards.
GCATCTTTTGACTAATGTTGAATAAGAAAACCTAGTAAATGTTCAGTATTCAACTATAAACAACATTTTTTAACCGACAAAATAGCTTCAGCAGTGGCATAAGCAGTGTACAAGTCAAGAAACACAGCAAGGTGGAATACTAAGTCCAGTCAATACCAGCAATGCATATTTCAAGCCACATAAGAATTGGTCATCTATCTACAGTCTCGTAACAATAATCTTGGGAAAATAGGCAGTAAAATATTATACTACTGAGGCCAAAAGGCATACCAAATGAAGATAGATAGTGACCAGCAAAAGAAATAAGAAAAGAGGAGTGTCATCTTTTATTGACAGTAAAGGAAATTTGGATAGCAAAAGAGAACTGTAACATTCTATACAAGGGGGAAAACAAGAATTTTAATCTATAAAAAGTATTTCATCCGATCGTCTCTCCTCATGGCGTTGTACACGGCCTGGACCTGGAACATGAGAACGGTTACGGATGAACGCTGTTGTATAACCATAGATTAAGCATATAGCATATCGTTTACACCAGCAAATAGCACAGTTTTTCCAGTAAACCCTCTGCATCCTTGTAAGTCATGCTTTTAATTGTATGGAAAGATATCAGCTAATCCTTTTAATTTCAGAACCCTTTTCAAATTCAATTTCTTCCTCTACACTCAATTATTTTTTCCACTTTCATTGTCTACATCTTGGAGAAAATAATTTTACATGAAACCTTATTTAAATCCATTCTCATTACGCATTCATACTCTGTGTTTCTCTGAGTGAGTGACTCAGTGTATGTGTGAGAGACAAAGAGACAAAGAGAGAGAGAGAGACCTGCTCACTGGAGACAACTTGAACAGGGCCGATGTTTACAGATACATATTTCCCTCTTGATGATACCTTCTGCTTAACACGAACCTGAAATTTGATGTATTTTTTGAATAAGCAACTATTATAGACATGCCAGAAACCGACGCAAAAGCATTCATGTAAGCAAATCAGTTCAACATACTTTCATGATCATGGAATATGGAAAACAAGACAGTATTTGACAAATATGAAACTCAATTACATCTACCTCACTGTGGAAATTATCCATGGCAACATGAAAGAATATATACCTCAGGAATTGGTTGTTGAATCACAGACTCGACAGCAACGACCATAGCTTGCACAAAGTCATCACCTCCGGTACCGATTGCCGTAAAACCTCTTACAGTTGAGTATGAATTTACCTGCAGAATAAGTAAAAAGTCACAGTCAAGAGTAAGATAAGATGATCTCCCTCAAGTTCCTTTTGATGATCATTGTATTCATTATTCAACAACACTGCAGAAGAACAAATTTGAACCTAAAAGCAATGCTAGACACGATATAAAGAGCTCAAAAATAGCCATAAAAACAACTACTTCATACCTTCTGATCCAAAGCAAGCCATTCATTAGTCGAATCATCGGCAACTGTCCCTCCGATAACCACATTCGTAGTTTGTCCAACTCTTCCTTCCGTCTTCGACACCTCTGCCACAATCACCACACAACCCAATTCACTATAACGCACAATAGCATTTCTCACTGTAACGTGCTTTTCACAACAATGGCACCAACAAAATCAACAAAAATACAACTTCTCCCTACACAAATCAATTCCCACAAACAACAAAATCCACAATTAAACCACTAATAATCCAACAAAAACCATAGCTTCCTGCAAAATCTCAGCTAAATATTTGAAATTTGAACCTGAAATAGCTTTAAGAACAGCCTCTTGGGGCGGTCCTTGATCTTGCTCATCTTCTGGTACCGGCGCACAACTCCCATTACCGGAGCAGCAACAAAGCGAAAATCTTGCCACATGGCGATCGCGATAAACTAACCGGGGACTCGGTTTTTTGCGGGAGAAATTAATGGCTCGACTGTACACGGTTCGATTTTTCTGCAATGGTTTCCACGGTTCAGTTATGCAAACAGTTCGTAATACTGTCCTGCACGCCATTTCTTAGTAGTAATATCTTGTAGAAGAGTTTTCCGATTTGAGTTTGGGAAGTTTTTATACGTGTGTATTTGGCTTTAGAACGTTGATTCAGTTGATCAGATTTTTTTTCTTCGTTACCGGTGACACTGACACGCGTGTTATGGATGAAGTAAAATTACTGAGCTGCGGACAGTAAAGCTTAGAAGCATCGGATGAATTTTGAAACATTACTTCTCTTTCATTTTCAAGCTCTTCATTTCAAGTTTCAACAATTCCCCATGGCCCAAATACATATCACATCTTATCCAAGATGAAGAGAAGAAGAACAAGCCAAGCAACTAAAGCCCACAAGCATCTTCACTAAACTCCAAATCCTCTCAATTCTTACAAGCCACCAGACCCGAACGCGTCTACGTGTATATTTCTACTACCACTTTTTTATTCCCACAAAATCAATTTCACAAACTCCTTCCTCTTTAGTTCTCTCCCACATCTTCCATTTTCTCCTCAAAATACACTCCTCTCCTTCAAAGACCAACATGGGTCCGCTGGTTCTAACCCAAGTAGCCACAGGACTCAGCGTCCTTGCCGGTGCAGTCCTTGTTAAATCAGTGATGGACCAAAAACCCATGATGGGTCCTTTCCAACGTTGCACAACTTGCAACGGAACAGGCCGAGTCGCATGTCTTTGTTCTCGTTGGTCTGATGGAGATGTCGGCTGTCGAACTTGTTCTGGCTCTGGTCGGATGGCTTGTAATAGTTGTGGTGGAACTGGTACTGGTCGACCCCTTCCGGTTCAAATCTCGGTTCGACCACCTAACCGACCATCTTAACCAAACTGTTTTGTGAAAGGATTGGGTTAAATAGTTACATGCCAATGTTCTGGCATGATATGTTTGTATGTATTTATATTTTTAGATTAAAATAGTTAAATTGCATTATAATATAATGAGTTCAGTATAAATTTCATTAAAATTATATACATTTATGACAATATTAATTATTTCAAAGTATTTTAATTCTTAATTAATGTATAGTATTTAATTTTTTTTGTTGTGTTTGTGATGCACTTATCAATTTTTTATACAATAGTAAGAATTCACTTTTTTAATGTTCATGTCATTGTTATAATTAATTTATTATTGATTTGTTCTTAAACTTTTGATGGACAAGATTGTAAAAAGTGAATTGTTAAAAAGATATTATTTTCTACGTTTTAAAGTAATAGATCATTTTAGACGATCGCAAAAAAATAAAAAATTGATTAATTTAATTACAAATGGTAGTTATTATTTGATATTACAATATTATTTCACGTCACAAATGATATTTAAAAAATTATCCATGTACCTAAATGACATTTAAAATTTTGATCTATCGATTCGAGTTTGGGTTGAGTACGAAGGAAGTATTTAGTTTGAGTTGTTATACATGTTATGCTTTGAGGAATGGAATTAACTTAAATATTATTGCAGCTTAGGTGAGTAGCATCCGCCATTGGTATTACTAGAAGTTTGCAGCAGAGAGATAAACGAATGAGATCTAAGCTGGAATTGTTTTTTGTACATTGCACTAACATTCTGTGAGACACCTTCCACATTAGAATTACAATTTCTACTCATACAAAAGCTGCTTTCCACAAATACAATTCTTCCAAGTTCCTTCTCCGATCCTTAAATCAATATTCCCACAAGTGTATCTTCCACAACTTCAATCTGTTTTCCCATCTTCCTCTTGGTTTCTCATTTAGGAGTGAAAGCCTGCATATATTCATTTGAATAGTTAGTATAGATATAGTTGGTTGCTGAAATGAGTTATTGGGTAGTCTTGAACTTACTGCAAAAATGGTGGCGTGACCCGGATCGGCTAGGTGGGCAAAGAGGTTGTCAATGGGGCCTGTGCCTGTGTAAATGTGCTGGAACCATGCACCCATCACAGCCAACATTGCCAATCTACCATTCTTAATCTCCTTTGTTCTTAACTCTTTAATCTTCTCCGGAGAGCCGCTTCCCCATCCAAGAGGGTCAAACCATAAACCACCGGGGTAACCAACATCAGTTCCGGTGAGCTTGTTGTTGGGAAAAATAGGGTCGGTGTTTACGCAGCCTGGCTTCAGTATATCTGCCCATCTTCTTCCCTCGGCCCAGCCGATAAAGATGAGCTCAACTATGAAAAGTGTGGTGGTGTCAGTGAAATACTCCTGTTCTCCAGCTGTGTACCATGATGGTGTGTTCAGGATTCCAATCTTTGTCAGGAATTCTGGAATGAAGATTCCAGCTGCTCCTAACATTGCCCATCTGCAGTGTACAAGCTCAGCTTGTACATTCCACCTCAGGGTTTCAGGGTCAGATCCTGTTTCATAGCAACACCATCACATTACAAACAAAGATATAACCAATCTTGAATCATTTATGATCAGGAGTTTCTTTTATTTGCCCACACCAAGATTTGACTTCTCCGTACTGGAGTCCTGGAGTTAACTCCAGTACCAAAAAGCTCGCTACGGGCACGATTAATTGATTTTAAGGGACTCACCGAGACCGAGAGGATCGAAACCAAAATCTCCAGGAAGGCTGCCGTCAAGCCATTCAGGAGGAGTGCTGCCTGGGAACCAAAGAGGTCTGTCAGGATCAGCAGCTGCACAAACAGTGACTGATCTGCTTGCAGTTTTAGCTGTGTGCTTCTTCACATTCAACTTCTTTCCACTAAGGAACGAAGCCTTTGTAGCTCCCACAATTGATCCACTCTTCTGGGAACTACACAGCAATAAGAATGCATGATTCAATATTCAAGTAATACTAAGATTCTAGAACAATCTTAATGAGAAAACTGAGATGGGTTTAGAGAGAACTTGCCTTGGAGAAGAAAGAGAAACAGAAGCAATAGCTGAAGAAGCACAAACAGAAGCCATGATTTTGGTTTAAGCAAATGAGAGTGAAGAGAGGGGAGTTTGAAAGGTATGAAGAAAGGTGGGAAATGGAGGAAAGTGGTTAATGAATGAAAGGGCTTATCTGAAAGGATAAAAGAAAGAAAGTTCAATTGGCTAATGGGAAGCCATGTGGGAACAAGAATCTGATATCAAAGATCTGAACCTCCACTTCTTCTGCCAACATGGATTCTTCACAAATTCGTGGTTCTCCTCTTCCTTCCCATTTCTAAAAAATCAGCTCTACTTACTTCGGCCCCAATATTCCTATAAAAATCCCAATATCATTACATTGATAGCATTTTAAAGTTTAACTACCAATTTTGTCCCCGCGATGCGGCGAGTCGTAGTTTGTTACAATTATATATATTTTGCTAATATAAATTAAAATATCAATTTATTTAAAAAATTATTTCATGTAAATGATAATTTTAATATGAATTATATTTTTTTTTATTTCAACGTCTCTGAGGAGACATTTCGTTATAATTATATTTATAAAATATTTATTTAATTATATGTCATTATATTAATTACAATATTCATCTACTCTAAATAAATATTATTAATAATATCTAATTAAGTATCATCTTATTTTATTAAATATATTTTATTATATAAAAATAATTTTTTTATCAATGTACATAATATTTTAGATAATATTAGTATTTTTTAATTTATTATCATATTTATTTTCTAATATAAATTAAATACTAAAATTTTTACTTCAAAAAATAAATAGTATAATTTTTAATAAATATAAGAAAATTTATTAAATTTGTTATTAATTATAAGAGAGAGGATGTCAATATATTTAATTTTAATTTATAGATAGAAAGATATTAAAAAAAGAAAAATTATAGTAAATCTAAAATACTACTAAAAAAAATATACTTCGACATAATTAATGTTAATATGCTTTTTTTTTGGTCCGCCGTGTCGACGACACCGCCCGGTATCCGTGGCCACATTGAACCCCGCCTATTCTGGACCGCTCCGGGAGACATTGGAGCTCCCTCATGAGGATCGTTTCCTACCAGGCTCGAACCCGCAACCTGAAGGAAGCAAAGAGTCAATCGGTGGGGTGCTTTGCCACTGCACCAACCACTCGTGGGTTAATGTTAATATGCTTAAGTAAATGACATGTGTCAATAAATTTATGTCAATGTCAACAATTTTCTTATATATATATATAGATTTTGTGAAATTGTTCAAAAATTTTTAACTATAAAATATTTAATTTAAGATTTTATATTGTAAAAATAGTCTAATTTAAATTTTCACACATTCATATTTGTTATAAATATAAATGTATGTGAATTTATAAATATGAACAAATTATAAATATAAACGTATATAAACTTACATCTAATCTTTTTTATAATTTATAAACTTACAAAATTGACTATTTCTATAATGTAGAATCTCAAATTATGTAAATTTAAAGATTGACTATTTTCACATATAAAATCTCAAATTCATCGTTTTTATAGCAACGTTGTTTTTAATATTTTCACAATATGCACTACAAACGTGATAATTATATAAACTACTATATTTTAAATTTAAAATGATAAGAATGTCAGTATATATTTGTTCATATTTGTTTATGCCAGATTGTAGTTCATAATTATATGAATGTCAGATTTTATGTTTTAAAATACAAAAATATCACTTTTTGTTCTTTTGACATATAGACAATAATGAACAACGATGAATACTAAACATATGTATAAATATACCATGACATTTTTATAATTGTAAACTCAAAATCGAACATTTTCATATTTCTAAAGCTTGAACTAACATAAACAGAAATAAACAAACATACACTCACATTCCGCTCAAAATTATAACAAAGCCGGTCTAAGAAAGCCCACAGGCCTGTAAGCTAGAGGCTTCGTCAATCCACGAGGCCCAATAAATCATAAAGAACCCAGCAGAATGGGCCCGACTAAACTTGCCCATGAACCATGGCTTAAAGCAAAAAACTTGAAAATTTATGAGGTTTTTTACAAGATTAATAAGTTCTTTTTATTATTCACATAAATTCATCATTACACAAAATTACAAACACGTTTATAATTTAATTTTTTAATTTACCCATTTTTAAAACAACAATATTTTTTTTCAAGAAAGAAGGGTAAATGCGGCTCTTTTTCGCGGTGATCTAAAGTCGTTTTCGTGCTTCATTCATTGCGGAGTCAACAAGCCAAGAAGCAGCACTCAGGCAGGCATCATTGACTGGTATCATTGCTCCGAGTTATGTTCTGAAAGTACTAAGTATTGCAACATTTGGTTCTCATTATCACTATAACAACTTTGCCAAACCCCTTAAAAGTAGGATTATTCTGTCGGATTCTTCATTCCTGATTTCTGTACCCCTCATAAGAAGATCGATCATTAGTTTTATCACCCTTCACAAAGGGTTTGTCGAGTTGATAAATCAGTTTCGAATGAGGTTATATTGAATGTCAGGATATGAAATAGATAGTTGTGCTTGTCTTCATTTATAAACTATACGCCCCCTGTTATATAGTAAGGCATGCTCTCGAAATTAGATTCGCTCGTTCTTGTCTCCGGCGATTAACCTATTCCACAGCAGCCTGGTGATTAGCCTATCTCGCACTGCTCGAAGGCTTCGTAAACTCGTTGTCGGGTTCTACAGTAGCGGATGTTGCTGCGAGGTTTTTTATGTTCGAATCCTAGCAAAATCATCTTCGTTGTCAGGAGTTGTATCTCTTATTCCGATTCTAAATTAACCACCAACGAAAATGGAGAATACCAACTGAATAGCAAAAAAAGTTCATACGCCAATCAATTATATTTTCACATGCTGCTTACCTGAGTGCCAAAACTAATGTCTCAACCACCATAATGGTGAGTTCCATTAAATCCTAAATCTGACCCTCATAAAAAATTCCTACTAAATATGAGATTATTGTGATCTAATCTATATTTTGGGGGACATAGTTCATTAGTTCTTGTGAGCTTCAAGGAGACATACCTAATTGCTTGATTAGTTTTAGGGTTATTTGACCTTACTTTGTAGGGTCAGAATTTTGATGGCATTAAGACGATTCATTATACCAATATCACTGTAGGTTATGGTGCTTTCATCTTCTACTTGAAGCTATCACCAAATTATATCATGGGATTTCATCATTTTTTGCAGAAATTGCATTCATGTCGGTCTATTTTTAGAAGGTCAACTCCATTGTCACAATGGACCAAGCTCCACAGTCAATAAATTCATTTGTAAATATGAAAAAACATTACTTCATTTAAATTACATTAAAAGATCCACATTTTATTTTCTTAGTGGCAAAACTAAACTTTATATTTGAGAGAGGCCAATATATAGTTTAATTTATTCATATTACATAATGATTAATTAAAAATATTCAAGAAAGCTCAATTTTTTTAAATGATTACAAAAGGAAAAATTATATATAAAAAATTTTAAATTGAGGATCTATTCCCACCATTGCTTTGATTTTGAGTAATTTAGGGTATTGTTTGAATGTCGGTGAGAAGAGGGGAATGAAAATGAGGGTAAAATAATTTGAGTGTTTTTATATTCGCATAAAATTTTGAGAAAGGGAGGCGGAGCGAAAGCAAGTCAATTTTCACTTTTTTAAAACTTTTTTCACATATAATTCGGGAGAAAAGAGCTAAGCATTTTTTTTTATTTATTTACAATTTTAATACTCTATTTTATCTCTATTAAAACTTCCAAAAAGATAAGCATTTTCTTCTTTTTTTCTTTTTTACACTAATTTGTTTTATTTCTCTTCTTAATCTAAATATCCAAACAATTGATACAGAAAGAAAAAGATAAATTATGTAGCATGATATGTTTGATGATGTAGCCATCAAAATCATTAATGATAAATGGCAGTGTTTGTTTTGATAATTATGTTTTTAAAGGAAATGTTATGATTAACAACTGCCTCAAAACCAGAGGAAGACCTTATTATTATTTTTAAAAATGAAAATCCAATAATATTGCACCATTTCAACCCTACATACATATATAGCCTCCTCAAAACCCAAATTTAAACTATGGCTTTCCTTGTAGTTTAAGCTGCCAACTGCCCCTTCTTCCTTCAATTTTCCAAACTCTCCACTATGAAAATTTTCTATGGTTGACTTCCATAAACTCTATCGTTTTTTTTAAATCTAAATCATGAGATATCTTAAGTATTTCAGATTAATTCTCGTTTGAGTCGGATAGGATCACAAGGCCCGCAAAATTCTCCTAACTGAATTTTAACGCAGCTGCGTACCGAGACTCGAACTCGAGATTTCTAGTTAAACTAGAACAACACACGTCAGTTGATCTACGAGCTCAGTGGTTTATAAACTCTATCTGAAATGTAATGTTTGTGACATATAAAGCTTGCTTTCTTGTTCAATGTCTCTCTTTTTTTTTATCTCATATAAAATAGAATTTATGGATGATGAGAATTTGTATTAGTTATATTTTCGTAATTGTGTCAAATTATTTTCTATCCAATCGAACCTATATTTAAAAATGTTCTTATCGTGTCGTAAATTGACAGTTCCAACACGATTTTAGTTTTATTTCTTTTCTCATATACTTCTTTATTTCGAACTGGTCAACTACGATTGCACCAATTATTTATCCAAGTCGATAAACTTATAACATCGAAATATATATATTAACTTCTTTGACTTTTTAGATGTAACATCAATTTTTTTAAAAATAAAATGTGACAACTGACTTTTACTAATTTTTTCCTTAATTACTAGTCAAAATCATCTAGCATCGACATGCCCTATCATCACGTCACGTAGTCTTCCATTTTTTCCTCACACTAAAATTAATATTATAATAATATTCTTAATTTTAAAGGTTAATACATATAACAAAGATTAAGACACATCAGGATCTTTTAATGTATCTTTTTCACCTAAACTCGGTTCTGATTAAGTAATTGCAGTTTAATTTACTTAAATGGTGATTATTATACGAGGTTAAATGGATTTTGAACCCACATGTAAACTCACAAGCAACAATACGTCATTTGTTAGTGGCTAATTAACTAGTTTTATACCACCCCTTTGGTATGATAATAGCAATCATAATCATGACAATTACCTGATTAACTAGTCTTATACATTTATGATGAAGTCCTAAACAACATGATTAGTTTAATTAGTAGATTGCACCTTCATCCAATCCTTTCTTTATTGAACTGGATTATGGTATGGGAACTGAATTCGGCTAGTTAATGATTATAATTTTTAATAGGCAGATTTGAAGATAATTGATAGGGACACTATTCATAATCGAACTGACAAAACCTTCTATTTTGAAGAATTTTGTAAAGGCTGGTGGGACACAGACCCCATTGACCCCTTGAATCCACCCCTGTTGAGGATGACAATTCGAGTTGGACGGGTTGTAATCGTATCGTGCTTTTCTCTATCAAATATATCACACATCACGATTTTGTTTTCAAATGTTGAAATGATGCAACAAATTGCTTGCAAAATCACCTAATCCAAATTGTTATTTAGTTTCATATCCTCAACACAAGTATAAACAATGTAGCTTGTCGGTCATTCGGACGGCCACGTTCCGTCATCATCTTCATTGTATGTTTCTTTCGTAGTCAACCTAATTTGTTCTCAATTATTTTGATTGTGCTATGAGAGTTATATTTGTCAAAGCCAATGACAAAGAAGAAGGATTAGATCAAATAGAGCTCTCAATAATGACGCCCAAACAGTAACTCCTTCGAGATGCATGCACTAGAAATTAACAACCCTAAAGAGGCTGTAGTTATCCGTATACATAAAATTAATATATCATTCGTACGTGGACTCAGCGGTGAAACAGATTTACCAACATACTGATAGTTTGATCCCTGACTCCGTAGTGGCGTTACTCTAGACATGGAGGATGTAACCTACTGGTTCATCAGGTATCTTTGAGACTTTTGTCCTTGATTCGTAGGTTACCTCAGTGTCTTTTCTAAAATTTTGTAACATATACTTTTTCTTGAATAATTTTTTTTTACTATTTGTTAACTTGGTCGTGTATTATTTTTTAAAACTTTATGTGAGTTTTGATTTGGGATTATTTATAATATGCATTTACATAAGCTGAACTGTGTTCTAGAAGAACATGATCAAAGGAAAAGGTGAATCAAATTACAATTTGACTTATTTTAAAAAGAATTGAAAATCATCTTTTCATAAATTAAGATTTCTTGAAAATCTTAAATTTTTATCATAAATTATACACTTATCGTAAAGTTTAAAGCACTTTAGAATTTTCTTTTTTAATTTTACAAGTTCAAAGCTCTTTAAAATAATATTAACATAAACCAACTAAATTAACAGTTTGAATACGCTAAATAACTCTTTTTAGTTACTCAAGTCAAGCAAAATTATATAGTAAACACTGTTTTTAATTATATAAAAAGAAAATAACATAAAATATGTAAAAAAAAAAAAACAAAGTGACAGAGAATGTAAGATAACTTGAAAATCACTCCAGCACGCATGCTCACTGGGGTTCTCCACCACAATCGAGGAAGGAATTAAGCAATGCCTACAAATATATTACACTCAAAATTTAATTTGATTAAATTAATTAATTTTCAACTTTATTTTTCGAAGATGCCAAATACGTTAAGCAACATCCTTGCTTTCCTCTACTTAATCCATCCGGCCATTTATGGTTCGTTACGCTAAATTCTCACAAATCCCTATCTCTATTTATTTTATATTTATTATTAGATATTCTCATTCTATTAAGGAACTTAGTAAACTAATGAATAACAAGTTATTATTTTTTGTCTCAAATTAATGGATAATTTTATACAATTATTGAGATTAAAAAATTAATAATTTATTTAGTTGGAAGTAGTAGTTATTATATAATTTTACGGTATCATCTTTATTTTATTTTATTTAACATGAATAAATCCATGTTAAAAGGCATGCATCTTTAGTTAGGGTTGACGGATTTATAAAGTCGACGTTACTATACAAATGCAGATGAGGTGGAAAGAGAACGTAAGGAATGAGACAAGAGAGTAGTTAGGAAGGCATGCATGCATCTAACCTAATTTGGATACGTATGCCCATCCATTACAGGATTTAAACTGTTTAGGGATTATATATATATATATATATATATTAATTAGGATCTTAAATCTGCCCGTGATCTTTAGTTAGGGTTTAGTTACCGGCCATGTACTTGTGATGTTCATATCAAAGTGTTGTTTCTGTTGAGATCGAAGATCCAAGCTTTTTTGTGATTTCATTAAATGTTGTCGATTATTTAGTTGAACCAATCGTAGTAAATTAAAAAGTCGTAAAAAATGGATAATTCTTTTTGTTTAAAGACACTAAAATATCATTTTTGTGAATGCAAAGAAATTTATGTTGCGTATTGATTATTGAAAACAACGGGTTAAGTATAGTAGGACAAAAATAATAATAATAATAATTATTATTATTATTTCAAAAAGAATTTGGTCTACTTATTTTAAAATAAAAAATTGAAAAAAGAAAGAAACAAAGAAATAATCAAATATGGATGTGTCTAGGGGTGAGCAATGGTCGGTTTGGTCGGGCTGACAAGTAATTTGCAGACCAAACCAATCGTGGCGGGTTGAAAATATGTCAGACCTGTGACACCCAAAATTAAAACCAGTATTTTCTAAATATTTAAAACTAATACCGATTTTAACTTCAGACATCAAAATAAAGAAAACATTTATCTAAACTATTCAAACATTTGTGAAACAAACATGAATATGAAAAAGGATTA
>CANYCX011758947.1:0-19272 GCA_948193385.1 Breynia disticha f. nivosa | reverse complement strand
ACCAGTTTTACAGGCTGTGTAACTCCCCGGTTTCACTACACGGCACCGAATATCTCTTCGACGAAGTTCAACACCTATTTCTTCAATACACCTCCAAATAGACTTCAATCCACTAAGAAAATTGAGCCAACTTTAACAATTGTATTCTTAATTCATATGAAAAACTTTAAACGACATTTGAAATAATAGTTTATTTTGCTCATAATGTTAAGTTTATTGAATAAATATAATTAAGTTGATAGAGTTAATTATAGTTTATTTGATGGAAGATTTAAATTAGTAATATTTTTAGTTTAGAAACTAAAATACAAATTTAAGTGAAAAGATACAGGCACCTAGGATCGATTCTCCTACTCTATTTACGAAACACACCAAAATGACACAACTGTAATTGAACTTTTAGAAAGAAAATTTTAGAATGTGAATTGTAAATTTTTTCTCTTTGAGATTAGGTTGATTAGTAAGATTTTGGTATAAGATTGGATGCGAATCGTCACTCAGATTTCAGTGCACAGCGTGTGTGGATACAGACGTGCCTTCAGCATAATTACGATATTCTTCTACTGTGATAAAACAAAGTTCGAAGTTGTTGGGGCCAATTTCGAGAGGGTGGTTCGTGAGAGAGAGAGTGTATGTGTGTGTGTGACCTCGAGATCAAAAGGTAGTGATTGGCTCGTCTGCCTGAAATTTCTTCAGGACTTTTAGATATGAAAATGAACCTAAGTTGAGTTAAGTTAATACTACTCCTTTCGTGCGGAAATCGATAACAAAAGTAAATGCAGAAAGAACAGTAAGGAACGTAAAGCATAAGTTAAACTACTCCTAATGCAGAAACAATAATTGCAGAGAAAGTCAGTGGGCAAAAAGTAAATTGCATTAAAATTGAATCTACAATCTACTTACAAAAGACGTCTCAGAAAACATTCTTAAATTTTCAAGATTTCTTTCCCCACTTTTAGTGAGTGAAACTAAATTAGACCTATTCTAAGAACTGTACCAGGGAGAAAATTGAAAAGAAAAGATAAGTAAATGCATTGTATGTGTGGTGTGAGAACTCTTGTTCCTTCAGTTTTTCTCCTATTTATAGGTCTCGGAAGTAGTTATCCTTACATTCGAGCGGTTATCCACAATCTTGTTCAAACGGTGATAACTTCCTGTCCAATTCCATGTTCATGACAACTGCCCAGGAACATGGGACGTTGAGCATATCTTCAAATTCCATTTTCCCGCGCTGATAATCGTTCACACTTAATTCCTTGTCTATTGATGTGACATCTTCATTGGACGAAGCTCGCTCTCACAGACCCTTCCATTTCTTCGCAATGGTCTCCAATCGTCACTTGTCTTTGCTGGCTCTTTATCAGCTTAACCTTCCCCCTCACTCTATCGCGAATCTTCATGAGCCCATCCTCCAACATCCTTTAGGGACCCAATCGAGTTAACCAAAGGGTTAACAAAAGTTAACATTCCGAACAATTTTATTTAATTAATTAAGAGTATATAAAAAAGGTGGTGTTACAAAAAATGTCATAAAATAGACTACTGAAAAAGAATACACATGTGACATGTACTGTCATGTCGCCCCTCTAATAACGAAAATTAGCCACAAAGAATGATAATTAATGAGAAAATCGCCACGTGTACACAGCTTTATTTTAGCGCGTAGTAATTAAAACAGTTAAGACCGTTAAACGAGGACCACTCAGAACGGCTACGGCATCGCCACTTGCCTCTAATCACACGAAACTCACCCGCCTCTTTTCTTTCTTTTTTGAATTCACTGATACGCTGAGTGTAACTCACTCAAATCACACACCCCCATCCAATTTAACACCCACTTCGTACCTCGAAATCCACCCCAAAAAATGTCCTCAATTCTCAATACTCCAGCACGCGCCACCCCACGCGCTACTCTTTCCCGCCACTTCTTCAAAAGCCTCCTCCCAAAACACCTATCCTTTCTACCCACGAAGCCGAAATCGAGACTTTATGCTTCTGGCAATGATGGAGGGAAGTCTTATTTGGACATGTGGAAAAATGCTGTGGAGAGAGAGAGAAGATCAGTGGAGTTTGAGAAGATTAGGCCCGAGGGTAACGACAATGGTGGGGTGATTGATGTGGACAAGAAAAGTGAGGAGTTTGAGAAGATTCTGGAGGTTTCTAGAGAGGAGAGAGATAAGATTCAGCGGATGCAGGTTGGTTTTGTTACGTTTAGCTGATGATTGTAAGATTTGAAATTGAGATTTTATGTCGGTGGTGATTGTATGGTTTGAGTGAATGTAGGTTATTGATCGTGCTGCTGCTGCTATTGCTGCTGCTCGCGCGATTATTCAAGAGAAGGAAGATCGGAGTGGAGAAGACAGTGTAGGAGAGCGTGGTGTTGACAGCGGTGCTGGTGTTGGTAGTGGAAGTGCCATGTTTCTTGAGAATAGAAAAGGTAAACTTATTGTGAAGTTGGTGAATCTGGAAAGTTTTTAGCATAATTGGTTTGATTTTTATCGGATTATGTGCACAAATTTGTGAATTTAGTTATAGTTGTTGCTTATGAGATATGAAATCAGATGCTCACTTGCAAGTCTTGTTTGGCATAAATGTGTGCTTAATTTATGAGTAGATTACTTAAAATAACTTGAACTTTGCACTTTTTATTTTGTAAGTAACATATATTTATTGAGCTATGAAAATTTTTAAGATAAATTAATTTATTTTGTGTTTGAATTTACGTGCAAATTTATGTATAATTTGTTCAATTTGTTTGACTTGTGTACATTCTTTTATAGGAGCACAGAAAGGGAGTAGTATATTTGTGTCGCGATCTGAAACTTCTGGCAATGGAGTGCCTGGTCCGGATTTTTGGTCGTGGATGCCTCCTTCTGATGATGAGGAGAGTCTGGATAGTGACGACTTACAAGCTTCTATGAAGCCTGCAGTGTATCCTACTTTAGTTAATCCGGTAGCAGTGAAAGAAAGGTCGACGGATTTTCTGTCAATTCCTTTCGAGAGTAGGGTTTCGGATCCTATCAACAGTCCTCTTATTCCACCTTTGCAGTCTATGACTGAGGTTGAGAAGGTGGAGATATCTGAAGCTAGTGTAGAGGTACCTTCTAAGACAGTGGAAGAACACGAACATGGTTCTTTGTCTACGGTGCTCTCAGAAGAAATAGCCCGTGTGCTTGAAAATAATATAGAAAATGAGGTTGCTTTACAAGGGCTAAATCCAGATGGATCAAGATGGTGGAAAGAGTCTGGAATCGAACGGAGACCTGATGGTGTGATTTGTAGGTGGACTATGATAAGAGGTGTGAGTGCTGACCAGGAAACTGAGTGGCAGGAGAAGTTTTGGGATGCTGCAGATGATTTTGGGTATAAGGAACTTGGTTCAGAGAAATCAGGCCGTGATCTTTTCGGAAACGTGTGGCGTGAGTTTTGGAGAGAATCAATGTGGCAGGTAAATAGAACTGTTCCTTCATTGTTATTGTCATTGCATTTAATAGTTTTGCATCAAGGAAGATAATATTGAGCGTATGTTGAAACATGTAGGATTCTGGACTGGTGCATCTTGAGAAAACAGCAGACAAATGGGGAAAGAATGGAAAAGGCGATGAGTGGCAGGAGAAATGGTGGGAACATTATGGTGCATCTGGTAAGGCTGAGAAATGGGCTCATAAATGGTGCAGTATTGATCCAACCACACCACTTGAGGCTGGTCATGCTCATGTTTGGCATGAGAGGTACCATATATATATGCTCACAGTGTCGATAGAACTTTAATTTTTGCTTGTATGATGAGTCTAAAATGGATGTATCAGAGATTGCTTCTATGATATAGCCAGAATTCTCTCGTCCTTCATATTTTGCCAGGTGTTTTCTAAACTAAATATTGCCTGTGTCACAGGTGGGGTGAGAAGTACGACGGATCTGGCGGCAGCATAAAATACACAGACAAATGGGCAGAGCGCTGCGAGGGCGATGGATGGTCAAAATGGGGCGATAAATGGGACGAGAATTTTGATCCAAACAGCCATGGAGTGAAGCAGGGAGAAACATGGTGGGCAGGCAAGTATGGAGACAGATGGAACCGGACTTGGGGCGAGCGACACAACGGCTCTGGATGGGTTCACAAGTACGGAAAGAGCAGCAGCGGCGAGCATTGGGACACTCACGTCCAGCAAGATACATGGTATGAGAGGTTCCCACATTTTGGCTTCTATCACTGCTTTGACAACTCTGTCCAGCTCCGGCAAGTCCAGAAACCATCGGAGAGAGAATGAATTCCCTTTGCTTATCCAAAGAAAAGTCGTGTTTAGTTACGTGATAACAGAAATGTATAATTTTCCATGGTGTGTGGCTTAAAATGTTCTTGTAACGTATCTAGTTAAAGCTGAGTAAGTTCATTTTATGAACTTGTAAAACTAATAATAATGTTGGTAATGTGTCAAATATCAACCGAATCTTCCTTATATGTAGCATTTAGCAACGATCCGTTTAAATGATACGACATGAAGTTAAACGATGCAACTTGAAGTTAAACGAGTTTTGGTTTAACAAAAACTGAGTTCGGATGATAAATGGGACATGAAAAAGAGCTTGAAATATGTTTACCAGTTGAATGATGATCAGTGTCATGTGGGATCTGTCGTTTGCTTAATAAGAAGCAACGGCACCCCATTTAAATAAAGAGAGCAACGACAAATGCCAGATGTGGCAACAGAAACATTTCAGTGGCCAGTAGCCACAAGTTAACGGT
Source organism: Breynia disticha f. nivosa (assembly GCA_948193385.1). Lineage (NCBI taxonomy): Eukaryota > Viridiplantae > Streptophyta > Magnoliopsida > Malpighiales > Phyllanthaceae > Breynia > Breynia disticha. The sequence goes on along the minus strand of CANYCX011758947.1, from coordinate 14,525 downwards.
AGAAAAATAAATGATAAATGTGAGGTCCTCGATGAGGAGATTCCCCATTGGAAATCTTACTCTTTCTGATAGCAAAACATTTCTCTGATTTCCTGTCCCTACCTTGAAACCTCACACAGGTAAGCCCCTCTTGTCTATAATCATCACTTCTTTACACCACTGTTTTAATTTCTCTTCCATGTCCCTAACTTAGAAAAACTAGTTATTCAATTAGATATCTTTTGTTGGTTATCTTTATTTTATCAATAATGGCTGCTTATGGAGCAGAAAGTCTGCAACTTATCAGTGGCAAGATCATCCCAGCTGGATTAGGCTTTTTAGGGTCTAATTTTCATGTGAGCTGCTTCCCTAAGAAGAGTTTAGTGTCTTACCAAAAGAACCAATTTGGTAGCAGAATTATAGCTCCAAGGTGTGCTCTATCATCTTCAAGGCCTGCTTCACAACCTAGGTTCATACAACACAAGCAAGAGGCGTTTTGGTTTTATAGGTTCTTGTCTATAGTGTATGATCATGTCATAAACCCTGGTCATTGGACTGAGGATATGAGGGATGAGGCACTTGAGCCTGCTGACCTTTATGATAGGAATATGAAAGTTGTTGATGTTGGTGGTGGCACTGGTTTTACCACTTTGGGAATTGTTAAGCATGTCGATGCCAAGAATGTGATTATTCTCGATCAGTCTCCTCACCAGCTTGCCAAAGCTAGGCAGAAGGAGCCCTTGAAGGAATGCAAGATCATCGAAGGCGACGCTGAGGATCTTCCGTTCCCTACTGATTACGCGGATAGATATATATCTGCTGGGAGGTATTACTCTTTGGCTTTTGTTGTTCTTTTGCTGCTAAATTTTGTCAGACCTTGTAAACATTCTTAATTTATGTAACTATGAGCATGAAATTTTAGTTGATTAATTGGGTTTTGCAGTTGTTCTTATTTCCATTGTGAATTGATATCTTTAATGGCACTGGTCTATGAATTCTTTGGTGTGTTTTGAGTTTGATGAAGAACAATCTATAAGGACTGGAAATTGTAAATTGCTGGATGGTTTTCATCATTCAAGCACTTTCTTTATGATTGTTTAACCTTTTTCACACTTGAAAATAGTTCAGTTTCTTACAAATGGCTCAAGTGTGCTTGTGGAATCTCTTTCTCATGAATTACCATCATTGTGTTTCTCAGTATTGAATACTGGCCAGATCCCCAGCGCGGCATCAGGGAAGCATATCGGGTGCTGAAAATCGGCGGTAAAGCCTGCATTATAGGCCCCGTTTACCCAACATTTTGGTTGTCTCGGTTTTTTGCTGATATGTGGATGCTATTTCCAAAGGAGGAAGAGTACATTGAATGGTTTACAAAGGCTGGATTTAAAGATGTAGAACTCAAAAGAATTGGTCCAAAGTGGTATCGCGGTGTTCGTCGGCATGGTTTGATCATGGGTTGCTCTGTCACAGGGGTTAAACCATTTACTGGAGATTCTCCTCTGAAGGTTACCTCCATACTCTCTTGATATCAGTTACAATATAAATACTCATGATGTTGCCTGGACTAATCTCTTTTCTCTTAATTGTGTTTTTTATTTGAATTCGTGATATTTATCATTGTGTTATGCAACATTCATGTTATGCATTCCGCAGGGACGGAAACATTGGGGACAAGGGGTCGGTTGGCCCCTCTTGTCGTTCCCTTATCGTGTATGACAATTACAGGACCTTTTGGAGCCATTAGTGTGCAAAATTCCCCAGAAGCATATACCAACATCTAATTTGTCTGATTTGGAGTGTTTAGTTTCTTTCATGCATGATTGCTTGCTAAAACTTGCTGACTTTGTGCTAGAACTTGTTCAGCAAAATCTACAATCCGATAATCTTCTTTACGAAGTGTTTACGTATGTCGTAAACTTGTTAACTAACAGGTATGTTATTGTTGCAGCTTGGTCCAAAAGCAGAGGATGTAAGCAAACCAGTAAACCCATTAGTGTTCTTCTTACGATTCATTCTGGGAGCAATGGCAGGCGCATACTATGTATTGGTTCCCATTTACATGTGGATCAAAGATCAAATAGTTCCAAAAGGCATGCCCATCTGAAATAGCCTGGATCAAAGTTCAGAAATTCTGCTTCATACCATTTTCCTCTTCAGCTCAAATGAGCTTTTTTGGTTAGCCTGAATGTGTTACTGGTGAAGTGAACTGAATGGGAAAATCCCAATCATGCCGATGAACAAATGTGCCTGAAGCTTCCAGTTGATGAAACAGTAATGTAGCTCATAAAACTATATTGACTGCAACTTTAGACTTCCATTTTCTTTTGTTTTTTGCTCAGTTACTTCCAGCAGATTGGGATGCTATCTTTGTTCTAATGGAGTAGGCAGTTGTTTTGAATAAAATGGAAAGGGACTATTACTAATCTAGTTGTGGAGGTAATTATTAATCGAACCCCAAACTATGCGGTGTAAATGTGCGAGCCTCTCGCGAGTGGTTCGGTATTTTGTTCGATGAAAGGTCGTTTGTGGTCCGACTCGATATCAAACGAGTCGTATTTGATAGAGTTGGCCCATGCTAATAAACCAAAATATGACTCAATAAGCTTTTGTTCTTTCATATGCTAATAAACCAAAATATGACTCAATAAGCTTTTGTTCTTTCATAGCCTTCACTGCAAGTAAACAATCTGATTCCACAGTGATGTATTGCTGGCTGCTGCTTCCTCTCCTTGATCCAGGACAAAGCTTCCTGAATTGCCAATACTTCTAGTATCAATGGCTCTCTTAATTTTGGGTAATGAACAACCTTTGCTCCTGTGAACTCACCATCTGCATTCCTATGAACCATAGAACATCTGCCCGAAGGCCCGAGTCCTGGAATACTTTAACTTTCAAACCAGCCAAACTTAAACATTTCAAAAATTCTACTCAATTATAGTCGTAACTCAAACATGCACTTTCTAATCTCATATGGGTATTGGATTTAATTGTTTGAACAGAATATAGAATTTCATTGTCATGAATCTTAATCATAGTAGCTTATCTCAATTGTAGAATATGATGCAGATTTATGCTGCATAGTCGTGGAGGTTGCAAAGTGAACCTCCAACTCTAATTGCAGTCAAAGAAATGAAATTAATCTCTAATTCAATGACAATTAGTCTTAACTTTTGACGACTTCACACTCATTTGGGACACATATTGTTCACTTTGAAATGCCATTTCAAAGTTCTTTAGTAGAATTGAAACCTAGATGGCACGTGATAACAACCACATCAACGTCAAACTTTCAATTCGCGTTAGTCGTGTTATTATCGTGTTTTGATATTTCTTATCAAATATCATTATTTGTGGCATAAACATAGCAAAAATTGAATCTGTATCATTCGTGTATTGTCATCATGTACACTAGTGATGAGATTTTTTTTTTGTTTTGATCGGTTGATGATCCCTATCAAGTTAATTTTCACGAATTTTGGAATTCTTAATGTTTTTCAAAATCAGACCGGTGATCTAATCAGAAAAGAAATTGAACAATTGGTTTACTCGTTGAACTAATAGTTTTATTGTTGAACCGGTTCAATGATTTTCCACCGGTTTAATACCTTACAATTTGGTCCAAATGACAAGAATAGACCGGACTAATGGTCGATTCACATATTCAATTCGTCGGTTCGGTTCGTCTTTTATAGCATTGCTAAGTTGATTTACTTCAACTCTTATGTTCAACCTCTTTGATGGTCTTTACTTAATTTTGAAGATATCAAAACCCAGGCTGTTGAAGTTGAACAACGACTTCAATGTCAAATCTAAATCTTGGAAATATTTCATTAATTTATTTCCATGATCAAAATTATATTTGGTACAGTGGACCGTACTGTCAAAAGAAATCTAAGATGAGCAAGAAAATGGTGTTCATTCCTCCTCTTCTTTCATTACATTAAAAATTTCCAAGTTGGAGTTTCATCAGCAGAAACCGCGTTCGACAGCCCCCTCGCATTTATTTCTCCCTCATATTAATTATTTTTTCTTTTCATCTTCATTTAATGCACCTCATCACTCCTCTAAAAATCTCATCGTAATAGTCTATTTGGTATTGTTTGTGTCATTTATATAGAGAAATGACAACCGGGTCGGGATCTTCGAGAACATAGATCTGTTCTCGAATTCTTGTTAGTCCTTATTTCGGCTCTCGTTCTTGTTGAACGACATTTTAGATGTTATCCTCTTTGTCTTCTCTCAAGTTTTTAATTCTCCAACTACCTTGCATGATCAAACATGGTATTTTCCGATTAAAACGAAATAGAAAATAGATTCTCTGCGAGTTTCAACTTACATTATATTTTATTATTTTATGTTGAACAAACTCTGCTAATACTTCACCATCACCAACCCTAATTCAACCTAGACATGGTCGTAGCATACTAATTAATCAAACTGAGTCAAAATTTAAGGTTTTTCCACAGCAACACAATACATGAAAACAAAAGAGCGAGTTGTTGTAATGAGGTGAAAGTAACATAAGAGAGATGAGAATAGAAAACGCGTAAAAGAAAGTGTAAGAGCGTGGCGTTAGGGTTTGGTTTGAAAAATGTGGAAACAAAGTCCACATCTCCCCATAACCTCTATACGTCGACTCTTTCAATGCTCTTTGTCTCCTCAACCCCAAACCCTCACAGCTGTTTCCTCTTCCTTTTCCTTATTATTCCCTTTTTTTATTTTCTTTGTGTCTTCCTCAGTCCACATTAAGCTCTACTGAAAATGTATATCATGGACTATATAGAGTCCATGCAACCAACGACCTCTTGGTTCAGTGGTAATAGGGGCTGAACTTGGTAGGGCGGACCACGGTTCGATCCCCGCAACGTCGATTGGAAAGGAAATGAACATTAACCCTCAACTCCTTCTCGAACCGGATTAGTCTCGGCCCAATGAGTGGAGGATACCGGGACTTGACAAAAAAAAAAAATATAGAGTCCATGCAGAATTACCGGCAGTCGCGGAGACAAAAGGGCAGAGAGACGGCTTTCTTCGAATTGCCTTTCTCTCAGAATTATTATGTTAATCGTGCTTTCTATTGGACTGTCCTCTTTATTGCATCTATTGCCGTACTACTTTTAATAATCTATTTTCGTCTCTACAAATTTTTTTGAATTGATCGTGGTATATAAGACGGACAAAAAAGCCTCCTCATTTTTTTCTAATCCATTTTGTTAATTATATCAATCAAAATTATAAAAATTAGAGTGAATTAGGCGTTCAAATTGGTGAACCGACTACTAGTTTAATCGGTTTTACCATTCAAAATGATTTAAAAGTGAAAGATGAAAAACTAGTTCCACTAATGAACCAATCACTCGGTCTCTTTTTTAGTTCTATCACAAATCGGATTATAATAACATTAACACCAACTCGTTTTGGAATCACTCGCACCAAATCTAGTCATAATCATGATTTGACTTGTTATTATGTATTAGTATAAGCTTTGGAAAAAATTAAACATAAGACACTCGAGACTTGGAGTTCTACATAAGCACAGCTAAGATTGAGCTATACTCAACTTAATACTTTCTCTCTTCTCTTTCTTTCCCCCTGTTTTCTCTCTCTCTCTCTCTCTCTCTGCAATATCTTCATAGTCGAGTAACTAAATTAGCTAGAAATCAAGCCATGGCCGATGGACTGACTGAAGAACAAATTGTTGAGTTCAGAGAAGCATTTTGCTTGTTTGACAAGGATGGTGATGGTATTGATTTCACATTATATTTTTATTTTAACATTTGAGCTCATGTATGTGCATATTTAATATAAAATAAGCATAGATTTGGACACAAAGGGGCGAGGGAGAGGCCACATTTTTGTAGCGTCTATTCTTATAGTTTTTTCCTTTTTTACTATACATTTTTTTATAATATCGTCCTTCTTATCGTGTCTTTTTTCTGAATGAGTATACATGTTTATGTGTACAGGTTGCATCACCGTTGAAGAATTGGCGACGGTGATAAGGTCACTGGATCAAAATCCAACGGAGGAAGAACTTCACGATATGATTACTGAAGTGGATGCCGATGGAAATGGTACTATAGAGTTTATCGAATTCTTAAACTTGATGGCTAAGAAAATGAAGGTGAAATTCGCTACTCATTTGGTTGTTTCTATTTCTATCTTTACTACAATAATTTAGTACATTTAGCTTAATTTTTTACGTCAAAAGTTGGTTAATTTTGTAGAAATTATGGAGTAACTTTAGCTTTTTTGTTCACACAAGCCATTCTGATAACATTTTATTGCAGGAAACGGATGCAGAGGAAGAACTGAAAGAAGCATTCAAAGTGTTCGATAAAGACCAGAACGGATTCATATCGGCCAGTGAGGTAATCTCAACTACTGTTAGTTTGTCACATAATTTCAGCTTCTTACTTGGTCATATAATTTAATTTCATCTATTGGCATTAATCAACCTCTAATCGTAGCAAAAATATTAAATGACTTAAAAACAACTAAAAATTAGCGTTAATTAATTAGTAATTACTCTCTTCGTTTTAAAATATACGTCGTTTTCAAAAAAAAAATTCATATTATTTATAATTTTGTCCTATTAATACAACATTTAATTTATTCTAATATTACTCTCATTAATTTTATATTTTTAAAACAAATTTAATTTAATAATTTTTTTTGATTTATTAAGTAAAATAGTATAATAATTAATTTCACACAAACTTAAGATATATAAAATATATTTTAAACAATGTGTAAAAAATTAAACCACAATTATTTTGAGACGAAAAAAGTATATATTTTTCTTAATTAGTTTAGCCACAAAAATTAATATATTTAATTGTGTGCAATGGAGAACAGAACATCAATGCATATTGCAGTTAAAAAAAGGAAATACAGCAAGAGTGAGACGTGAATGAGAGTTTCGAAATCTTAGTATTAGTTACATATAATTAATCTAATGCCTGGTAAGTTAATTAATTTAAGATTAATTATTTGCATAAAATCCTTACATCTGACATGCAATGAACAATACCATGTCTGATAATCAGACAATGCATGCATCTAACACCATTATACCATGTTTTCTTCATTAGCGATCATGTGTTTGGTAAATTCTCTCGTCAAAGTTTTTTGTCATACCGTTCAGTTTAGCGTCAACTTTGCGACCACGTTGTCGCTAAACAACGATATTGTGTTGTGGCGATGTGCAGTTGAGGCATGTGATGATAAACTTAGGAGAAAAGCTGACAGATGAAGAAGTGGAGCAGATGATCAAAGAGGCAGATTTGGATGGAGATGGTCAGGTTAATTACGATGAGTTCGTCAAAATGATGATGCATATTGGATAGAAGATTAATTGATTAATTATGCAATCAACCTTCTCAGTTTATTTAATTCCAATAATCAATAAGTGTTTAGCTTAATCCTTTCAATGTTCTTTTGTTATTGTTGTTGTATCTAGAAATTAATTTGTCAGTGACCAGAATTTAGATTAATGACTAGAAGAAATCACCATATGATTCCTTCAAATTGTACTTTTATTATATTCTTTTATTTCTAGATTAATGTTAAATTAGTTTTTTCTCTTTTTGCGGGTTTATGTGTGTCTTAAAATAAATGACATTTTAAAATAATTTTTATACTATTTTATCTAAATTATTTTTCATTTATTGCTTTGCTAATTGTAATGAAATAAATATTTTAACATTTACATTAAGTATAAATATGAGTAAAATTAAGAAAAAAATACAACAATAACTAATGTAAATAAAAGTTTTATTTTCAAACAAAAAATCAATTAAATTGGGATGAAGAAAGTATTATTTTTATTTATAAATAATACTCTATTTTATAAAATTAATTTGTTTTGAAATTTTTGTCATTTTACATAATGAAAAATTTTTACTTAAATTGAGATGGATTGAGTAATATTTTTATTTATGAATAATAGACTATTTCGTAAAATTGATTTGTTTCAAAATTTTTATTATTTTGCATAATCAAAAAAAATTTATTTATTTTTTCATATTACTCTCCGAATTTTATTCAATCAACAATAAAATAAATGATATTATTAATATGAATTTGCATTTCAAATTTTAATATAAATAATATTATTTTATTTAATTTATCTATATTTTAATTATTAATTTAAATAACCTAAAATTAACAAAATAAATTGTTATTTATAAACGAAAAGAGTCCTTCTTGACGAGACAGTTCGCAAACTTTCTATTGCAAAAAGTTGGTAATTTGAATCTGTGACTACCAAACATTCTTTAACACTTACGTATTATCCAACTCAGATTTTTTGAATCTGAACCACATGATATCTTAAACGCCTTAGACTAAATCTCGTTCGAGCTGGGCAGAACTATAAGGACGGAAAAGTTCATTCAATCGAGTTTTAAAGCAGTTACATACTCAAAATTCGAACTGAAGATCTCTAAATAAACTAGAACAACCTTACGCTAGTTAATTTACTTGTGGTTACTGTGCAACTTAGATGAGGACTTAGATGAGGTAGAGAGATGCGAAATTTCTCCTACTTTTTTTGTTCAAACTTTTGACCACTCACCATGTTTGGTCGGCCAAATATTTTCAAAACAATCTACTCAACAAAATTATGTTCCCTCTCCTTCATTTCCTCAACGCCCATGCAATATACATTAAATAATACCATCAAAATGCGTAGATCAACTGACGTAGGGTTGTTCTAGCTTAACCAGAAATTTTGAGTTCGAGTCCTCGGTACACAGCTGTGTTAAAACTTGATTGGGAGATCTTTGTCACCCTTGTGGTCCTACCCAGCTCAAACGAGGATTAGTGTGTCTAGGATACCTTGTGGTTCAGAAAAAAAAATATACATCAAATAATTTAGTTGTTAATTTAGTCGTAAGTAACAGTTATTATATTATTTTGTAATTTTTTTTATTAATTAAATAATAAATATTTATATAAATAAATTTTTATTTAAAAGACAAAAATATAATTAGTTTGAAAAAATAAAAATAATTTATAAATAATAAATGATTTGTATAAAAATTAGAAATTATAAATATGCTACTATATTGGAAAAGAAGAATTGTCCCTTCCTTACGGTGGTTGAGAAAAGAGACGACAAGTCGACATATTTGCACTTGATGTACTACCGGTCGTTCGTTTCTATATAAAAACAATTCATTTTGCAAATTTTTGGATATACAACATAATAAATTAACAATTGTAGTGTCATTCTCTCGCCTAAAAGTTGAGATTAACGCTTATTTATGAATCTTTTCTTGCTTAAATTATTTATGCGTTTTTTTAGAGTAAAATCATGAGGGTCCATGAGTCTAAAACGAACAATTCTTTATTTCTTCCTGCTTTGTGAGTATCAAACGAAGAAGAAATGAATGAAGAATTGTTTATTTCACGAAACCTTGTTCAAAGAATATATATGCAACGTAAAAAAAAATATTTACCTTGTTTACCTCAAATATACAGAACAAAAAATCCATGCCTTGAAAGCTTTTCAGCTTTACAAAACCTGAACAAATTGGAACTATCGATCAAAGATGGTATATTGTGAAGTTTAATTGATCACAGTTGTGCAACACATACAGTTTGTAAAGAGTGATGACCTGTGCTTTTCTTTCAGATTTGCTGGACTTGAAGACACTTGTTTGGTTCCTGACTTGCAATATTCACTGGTTGAGTTCTTCGTAACACCTTCATTTTCTTTGGTGTTAATGGGGTTCTCGACTTTTCGGAATCGCTTCTTTCCGGAGTAATCACTTTCTCCTCCACTTCCATTGGTTCTGTGATTGTTGGACATGCTGGGTTTGGAGAAGAGGAGTTATGACTGATTCTCCATTCCTTTCTTCTTCGCGGAGATCAAGACTGAAGCTTGGGGATTTTTGTATTTGCGCAGTGAAGCCATTTGGATTTGATTCGGTGCTGGACCTTTCCATACTTTCTGCTGCCTCCGCAGAACTGTCCTTTGCTTGGAGGGATGCTTCAACATCGTATCGATTAATGGATTGATGAGAATAAGATGAAGATTTTGCTTCCAGCACCATCTCCGGATTATCTGATAAAGAATTTGCAGCTAGTGGCATAGGCTTCTCAATTACAATCTCAATTGCAGAGCCTAAGAAATCCACAGTGAAGCTTCTGCCATGGAAAATGGTTGGCTTTGTGTCAGGTAACTCACTGCTGCTTTCAGGCTTCAATTCCAGCGTCAAGTTGCTGCTACATTGAGAACCATTGTATAAAATTGCATTTTCCTGTTGAGAATCCTGACAATGGATCAGAGAAGCAAATGGAGACAGGATCAGGAACTGACTGAAACATGCAATATTCAGTGTTTTCATTTATTTTTGTTTCTTCTTCATTTAGTGATGCAGCTTCAGGATTTTGTTTGATCTCCTCTTGTTCCTCTTCCTTTGTCTTGAATTCATTTGCTTCAACAGCATTTTCTCCGGAACATGGAATGCACAGCTCTGGTGGAAGCGTTCCGAGTTCGGCGACATTAATATTTTCTCCTTCAGATTCCATATTTCAGATTCCATATAGGTTTCTTCATAAGCCTCAATGGAATTTCCAGAGTCAGCAACATTTTCCTGCTTCTGGAAATCCTTGTTGCCTGAGCGGTCGCAAGAATTACTGTCAGGTTCGTTCTTCTCTGTGTTGGCCACAACTTCTGATCCAACTCCAAGCCATCCTTGAACTCATTAATCAACTTTCCATCACATTTCTCAGCATCAACTCTAGCAGAATTCAATGATATTATTGTTGTTGACATAAATTCACTGTCATTTCCATCGAATTTCACTTCAAATTGCATCTCACTTTTCTGAGATGTCTTCTTTGTCGCTGATAACTCTTCCTTTTTCTCCTCGACATCTTCATCGGTCCCGAAACAACAGTTTCATACATGTTGGTTAAGGTTTTTTTTTGGTTAAAAAATTTTAGGAAAGGAGTCGGGCTAACCCATAAACCAAGGGCTGGGAGACGCCTTTCGGTTAGTCCCGGCGAACCAACAGGTTAGAACCTGCATGCCTCCCCCAGCACCGCTACAGAAGATCGAATCTGCGATCACAAAGAAAGGGGTAAGACGCCTTAACCGCTGAACCCACAGACGAGGGGGTGCATGTTGGTTAAGGTAGTATCTATAAGGTGACCATTCTCCTTTACCGGATTATTTCCAATGCTTGATCCCAGGTCACCATTTACTTTTATCTCTGAATTTCTGCTCAGTTGTTCAGATAGATTTGTTCCCATTAGAAATTGAGATTCTGAATTCTGTAATGGGAAAGTTCTGACACAAGTTTCTGTTAACATCCGATCTTCCTCTGCTGCATTTTACAACAAGCCAAAAGAATTTTCTCAGTGGTATTATATATTATTCATGGTGTTTACGAGTCAACCCGACTCAAAAACTCAATCTAGCCTACGATAAGAGAAAGTAAACTGATTTTAGTAAAAATTATGATAACCTTTTCTGAAAGAAACCTGCTTCTGGAGCTGGTTATTTGTTTCCAAATGATACTACTCATTTGAAACCGGAACTCGCTCTGTAGACTCCTCATGATCTTCCAATTCCTCAGCTAGAGAAGTTGATTTAGTTTCATCTTCATCCATTCTCATCTCAGTTTTGTTATTTTCTGCAGGAGGATCAGCTTTTGTCACATTCGGCTCTACAAAAACAGAAGTATGGAGTTACTTATAGAGTTCTCTTTTCTTGAGATCAAGTTCTAATTGGGAAGTACGATCTGACGAAAATAAGAAGCAGATGAATCACACTCGATTAAACTTAATAGGACTTGTTTGCAACAATAAGTGTTGTCAGAATCACTCCTGACGTAGCCCCATAGGCGCAAGATACATGATTTTAACAGGTTTGGAGCTAATCAATGGAAGCACAGGCATGCATGTACAGTTTCAAGGACATCCATTGTGAACTTTATCATGCTAGAGCAGCCAAGAACATACCTTCTGCATCTAACGCCTTGCTGCGAGCATGATCATCTCTGGTTCCATTTGAATCTTCCAATTCATTAGCTAAAGAATTTGATTGAATTTCCTTATCTTCATCACTAACAGCTTCGTCTTATGATTTGCTGCAGGAGAATCAGCTTCCTTCACATTCAGCTCTACAAAGACAAAAAATGATGAACAGATTTATCACACTGAGTTGAACTAAAAAGACTTACTGAAACAAGCATTGTTGTTAAAATGATGCCTGAGGCAGCTTCATAGTTGCAAAATGCGTAATGTTTCTAGCGTTGAAGCTAAATATAGACTCCTTTAAGCACATGTGCTATCATTCAGGAAACTCCATTGTAGAACACCCAAGAACTTATCTCCTTCGTTAGATGACTTGTCAGGAACATGATCATGTCCTGTTCCATTTGAATCATTGGAAGCTAAGATTGTTTCCTTTTCATCAATACATTTCACAAACCGGAATTGCGTGATTTTCTCCTACCTCAATGCTAATAGGTTGTTGCAAAGATTTTTCCTGAACTGCAGTTCTTGCATCATCTGATTCTGCATAAATACACAAAGGAATGAATACGATTAGTACACAGTTAGCAGGAATGCAGCAAAATTACTACAAGAACAAATTTACAAACCATAACGTGCGATATTCCGGTAGTGTTATTGTTACCCATCTCATTCCCCATAATCAAACTGCTGAATCCTGAAATATAAATGGTAAGGCAATATCAAATGATGATCAACACTCACGATTCTCAACTCTCATAACTGTGCCTGTAATGGCGGGTCTAGTGTGAATAAAAGAAGGGTTTAAAGCAATAGTCTGCTAGTCCAAAAATGGCATACCATGATCATCTTCTCATGCCTTGTAACACTACTGTGAGAATGCCAGAGTGTTTACTTGATAAAATGCTTCACTTTCACTTATAATGCTAAAAGCATAAGCCTCATTTCGGGTCTTCTTTAAGAGAGAATTGATTTATGAACTAAAAGTATTGTATTTCTCAGAACATCCTTCACTAAATAAAGTCCAATGTCGGTAACTCAAATGCACTTTATGCAGCCTATCAATGGCCTATCCTCATGATCATGTGTATTAATCATTTTGATTTATAATTTTCTCTAGTATCTTGATAGACTATCATTCCGAAAAACTTAAAATGTACCATATATAAGTGATGTTCTCCGTCTTACTATCAGCTATATAACATTTTAATGAGAATGACAGGCTCATGTGAAGTGCTTAACCAATTATTGAATCTTGATTACAACAGGCTCACGCTGAATGTATGATAATTAACCCATATATAGTTTCCTATCCAGAAAACAATTTGCATATTATGGTTGTTCTTGAATGATGTAAATGGTTACACAGATTACAACTTTTCCTAGCAGCTAAAAAGCCTGAAATTGATGGAAACACTTTCTGCTTCATCAAAACCTGCATGAATGATCACTGGTGAAAAAATTATAAGAAAAATGGTTCCAACCAACACTGCCCCCATATTGGATGTCAACTTCGCAGATTACTAAAAAGCCTAAACCGAAGGGTTGGGACTGTTATAGGAGAGTTCTTGATGTTGAAGATTATTCTTAGTTGCAAGGTGGGTTAGAACAGGTAGATTATTAGGCAAAACACATTATGGCACTGCATTTCCTTTAAGATTATCCTACTTTGTTGAAGCTCAAAAGTCGAGGAGTTGGACCCTTACTATAATTTCAAAGTTCAAACCAACAGTTTTGACGGTAGTCAGTGGGAGCACCACTAATAATCGGTGAGGATAACACTTATAATCGAATTGACGAAAACTCTGCTAGAAAATATTTTGTCAGAACTAGTTGGGGCACGAACTCCCACTTACCCCAAGTAAGTCCGTCCCTGAAGACCTTCAGTTTGCTTTTTTCATGTTCAAATGAAATGAACATCTCAAGAATTAAGAATTGGTGGAAAAACCATCACCAACAACAAACTGCAGTTTCTTTAGCAAAAGTGTTTGCGCTGAAATCATGATCCCACGCAGTGTTCATATGGGGTAGTGGATATACATGTCGGAAAATTATGTAAAAAGACACATTTGTTCATATTTATAAGTTCACATGCGTTCACATTTGTTATATGTGAATGTATATGAATTTGAATATGATTATTTTCACAGTATAAAATTAAGTTAATTATTTTTATAATTTAAGAATATGTAATTTTTTTAAAAAAATGCCTAAACACATGCATTTGAGAGTTGCATTCGATCTTCGAATTGGGCCAGTTTAGGGATTTTTACAAAATTGAGATAATTATGCGAGGTACGGCCTTTTCAAATAAAATTACACTTTTTTCAATTTTGATTCTTTTTTGCATTTGCACTTCTTTTTATTGCAACAAACTTTTTCTTTTTACGATGGTGGCTGGTGTGTGTACAGCTTCACTAATTCCATCTTTTGTCCACTCAACCCATTCTTTCATTTTTTTATTTCTCTCATATCAATTTTTTACCTTTTATTTTCTTCATCTTAATTTTTTCTCTTATTTTTCTACTTTTATTTCTCGTCTTCATTTCTCTCCT
>CANYCX011758845.1:0-14579 GCA_948193385.1 Breynia disticha f. nivosa | reverse complement strand
CATATACAATTTAAAATAATTAAAAACAAACCTAATTCATTATCATCTAACTATTGGAGTATTTCTTCAACATCAATAGACTTATTAGAGCTTCTCAACCAATCTTGTAAATATATAAGAACTTCAGTCATAATAGGAGTAGAGATAGCAACTCGACGGGGATCTCTAGAGACCCCTTTCCCCGTCCGTGAAACCTCGAACCCAAACCCCTCCCCGTCCTTGTCCCCATAGGGGATGGTATTTTGAATACCATCCTCATCCCTATTGGGTATCGAGAATCCTCGCGGGGATCCATATATCCACTTTTATACTAAAAATTAAATTTTAATAATTAGAATACAATATTTTTTAAAAATAATTATATAATTATAGTTATAATAATAATAATAACATATATGTAATATAAATATATAATTAATATAATTAATGGGTATGGATATAGGTATTTCTCGGAGGGGATGGGGATTCCCTGTTTGGGACCCCGACAGGAACAGGGGTAGGGATTCCCATCGGGATGATAGGAAAACCATCCCCATCCCCATCCTTATACTCAGTCAAATTGGGGATTCCCTGGATAACATGGGTTCCTCATGGGTTCTGGTTTCGATTGTCATCCCTAAATATGAGTTAATGAACTCCTAAACTTGTCTAATGTTCTTCTCCAAGTACTGAAAGCAAATTCAAACGCCACAGTTGATACTTGAATAACAAAAACATCCCTATCTACTTTTGTCAAAATTGCAAATCTAACTTCATTTACTTTCCACCAATTAAGAAGATCAAAATCAACTCTATACTTCTTAGAACACTCTTCCAAATACTTGTCTACCTCTCCAGAAGATAAATTTTCTGGTTGCATCTCCACATCAGTGAAAAAATCATCAACATAATCATCAATAACATTATCATCAATGAAATTATCATTTTTCTTTGAATTATAAGATTCATTTTTTTCGGCGGCATTCTCATCCATCAACTTATATTCTTCCAACATTTTTTTAAAGTGTCAACAATTTTGTCCACCAACTCTTTTGCCTACTCTTCTATCTAATGTTCTATGTACTTTACCTTGACATATTTGAGCTTGTATATAAGATCTAACACTATGTATACAAATAACATTTGATTTTTTGAGTTAATTGAACCCAAATATTTATCAAACTTTTTTCTTATTAATCTACCCATTTCAGTAACAGTCAAATCCTTAATATTCTTACAAAGTTTTATATCTTTCAAAATTCAAATGATCTCAGGAAAGTACACACTCAATGTAGAATAGGGTGAGCCAAAAAATTTACAAGTCACATCATAGAAAGTTTTCAAAAACCTTGCTAAAATTTTAGCATTTGTCCAATCTCTCTCTCTGTTGGAATATCAGAACCAAGTCCTTTAACAAAGCATGCATCTTTATCTTCATACCTTTCAAATGCTTTCTGATATAGAATAACAATTTCTAATACTAAATAGGTTGAATTCCATCTAGTAGGACAATCTAATTGCAAACACAATCTGTAAGCGAGATTTACATCCTCAACACAGTCCTTAAACAAATCCAAGCATCTAGGATTACTTCTAAAATATTTTACAATATTTCTAATTTTTTTATAGCCCCATCAATCTTGGTCAAACCATCTTTCACAATTAGTTGAAGAATGTGAACACAACATCTCATTGTGAAAGTCTCCATTCAAAGATAAAACACTTTTTTAACTAGTTTCTTTCTCAACTGACCAATTGCAACTTCATTATTAGAAGCATTATCAATAGTGATGCACATAATCTTTTTCAAACCCCATTCATTCAAGCAAAACTCAATTGCATTTTTAATATTAACTCTAGTATGACTTTTAATGACACAAAAATTCAAAATCTTCTTATGCATATTCCACTGAGTATCAATGAAATGCACAGTCAAACATATGTAAGATAAATTTTGAATGTTTTTCCATGTATTAGTAGTCAATGAAACTCTTTGACAATGAGACGAAATACTATCAAACAATTTTTTCTTCTCTTTTACAAATAAAGAAAAACAATCTCTCACAATTGTATGTCTAGATGGAATTTTAAACTGAGGAACATTGGCTTCACAAAATTTTTTAAATCCATCCCTCTCAACAAACCTAAAAGGTAACTCATCTTTTATAATCATTTTCACCAAAGCATTCCTAACAATCTGCTGATCAAAACACCAACAACTTAATTGCATATCCTTGGTATTACTACCCTTAGTGAAATTCAATGTTGTTTGAGATTTATCTTTCTTTATATTCGCCTCAACTAGATCTTTTTTATGTGAAAACTTCTTACAAGCTTCTCTCAAATGTTTTCAAATACCAGAGGTACCCTGAGCGCTACTTGCTTTATATTCTTTTCCACACCAATTGCAAGATGCCTTTCAAATTTCTTTTCCATCTAAATTTAATATTACTTTGAAATGTTTCCAAACTTCTGAGCTAAAATTTTTTTGAGCTATAGGTTTGTAAATACCTTCATTTTCAATAAAATTTGAAGAATCTATTGTTGCTGGAGTAAAAGATGATTTGGAACTCTGAGTATTTCCTCCTCCATTCAAGACATTCACATCTAAAAATTGGTGTAGCTCCTGCACCTTTTGTTTCCTTAATCCATCTACAGAAAAAAAAAAGATTTTAGGTTTCTTGGATCCTTCATTTAAGATATTACCAACTCCAAAGTCATGACAACAGAAAAGTAAGGCATAAAAAACACTCACATTAACTTTTGTTAGACCAAAACTGAAGGAAAAAAGGCGTCGATCCTTGGAAAGAAGAAACCTAAGACTAATTAAAGTGTCTTGTAGAGAAGAACCATGAAGAATATGAATGAATGAGAACCTGTCATGTCATTGTTTTGTCAAAATAAATGGTGAAAATTTATGGGACATTAAAGAAACAAAGAAGGGGTGAAAAGTTGAGTTGTCTTTACCTTGAAATCGGAAACGACTGCGCGATAGAGATGTGGCAGAGATAAAGGAGACTACGGTGGTGGCGTGAAAGTGGGCAGGCGTAAGAATGGTGGTGGAGACTATAAAAGAGAGAATAAGGGAAGAAGAAGGCGATGACTTTAGGTTTGATTTTTTTTTTCTTAAAAGAAAGAGAGTGGAGTACAAAGGAAGAGTGTCGACTATGTAGGGGTAGTGGATAGTATGTGGTGTACTTAGTGGAGTAGAGTAGTGGAAGTAGGCTACATGGAGGAGAAATAGATTACTATGGTTAAAAAATAAAAATATTTTGGTGGATTGCAAATAAAAATATATTATTATATTTTAATTATAAATTATTGGTACTAATTTCGGTTATTCAGTTCAGAAAAATTTGGCATAGTTCGGAACAGTTCTCGGTACAGATCTTATTTAAGATCCAGAACCGTTCCAAATAAAAATTTCAGTAAGGTATAATTTAGAAAAGTCAAAAGTCAACGGTTATTTTTTGTTTTGGTATAATTCGGTACAAATATTCAGTTCGGTTCAGAATTTTCCAGTCCCATGAGCAACCCTACTCAACATCTCTCAATGTAAACCCAGACGAATTAATGATGGGGTCGTCGAATTTTCGATCATACCGGTTTGGTCAGTTTAAATTTTAAAACACTAATCTAAATACTTATTATCTAATTAAAATAACTTATTAAATAAAGACAATATTGCAAAACTACGTATTAATACAACTTATGAGTTATGACTAATTTAATCAATAATTTCTTAATTTCTGCTATTTTTTGTAATGTCTTATCAATTTGAAACTGAATAAGTAATATTTTTACATTTTTCCTCCCTTAGTAATGTTATTTTTTAAGATATTTGTCTTTGAATTCTTCTTTATCGTTATGCTATATTTAGAATTATGTAAAACATAAACCATTGCTATTTTGTTTTGAAAATGCACATCATTATGTTTCTATATATTCATGTGCTAGAATAACATTTTTGTGCGAATATGCCATGTATAAGTTTAAATGTGCAAAAATGTTCATCCCATTAATTCAGTGCATTCTCTCTTCAGTTTAATGCTAATATATGAAAGCTAATTAATTGTATTTGATTTTCTCTCTTTTCCAATTAATTTTTCTCTTTTCTTTTTAATTCAGTGACTGATTGTGACTTTATTTTTTATTATTTTTATTTACTTCTAGATTGTTTTTCTTTTTTTATTCTTGTTTGACTAAGAGAACAATCAGATAATATTCATATATATAGAGATGACAATTGAACAAAGAACCCACAAGAAACCCGTTTCCCATCCCTGTTTTGACTGGGGAATCGCCAGTTTGATCGGATATGGGGATGGTCTTCGATTGAAAAAATCAAGGACGGAGGCGACGATGGTATCCCCTACATCCCCACGAGGAATCTCCTTCTCCGTCGGGCAATCCTTGTCCTCGTCGGGTAATACCCGTATCCATATCGGTTAATATATTAGTTATATATTTATATTATATATATGTTATTATTATTATTATTATTATATATATATATATATATATATAATTATATATATATAATTATTTTTTAAAAATATTGTATTATTATTGTTTATATTGATTGTTAAAAAAATAAAAATAAACATGAAAACTCTTAAAAACTCAAGTATATAACAGTATGATTAAATATTAAAAATAGATCAAATCATATGATAATTATTGAAATGTTCAATGATGTTCATATATGTACAAAACAAACAAAGTTCTAAAAAATATTTAAAAGCATACACGAACACTTATGAACATACTAAATTATTATCTCATTATTATCTTGTTCGGAAAGAGAATGAAAAATAAAACAAAAAAGGAAAACCAATACGGAAACAAAGAAAAAATGATAGAGAAAATAAATCTAGAATTAATATGTGAATTAAAACAGAAAGAGAATAATTTATTATGAGAGAGAGAAAATAAAACTTAACTAATTAGAGCATCTACAATCATAAATCTCTTCAAGATGTTTATCACTATGTCATGTTAACAATCTATTAATTTTTTTATTTATTAAACTCTTCCTCCACACTCATAAAACTCTCATTAAACTTTATTATGGAGCCAATTATAATTTATTTAACAATAAAAAAACTTATAAAGCAAAAATTTATTTAAGTGGGCTCCACTGAAATCAGTGGAGTCCACATTAACCGTTTCATATTTGTGAAACGGTTAATGCCATTAAGGAGAGGTGACTAACTTGTCTACGTGGGAGATATAAACCCTCATTGTACAAAATCAGGGAATGTACAAAATTACGAAAGTGAGTATTTATGCATGAATGAAATAATTTTTAATATTCTCATAAGTAAAACACCTATGTGGGGATTTTTAAATGGTTGACTTTTATGGTGGATATTTTTCACAATAAATATATTAATGCTGCTATACGTCTAATTTTTCGTGCTATATTTACCTAATTAGTTGGCTAAGATTTTTAAAGCCAATGTGTTTTTTAATGTTTCACGACCCATGTTGGCTTTCAGTTGTCAAGAAATCAGAGAAAGACTTTGGTGTGCATCTCTTGTTAGGGTTTTTCAAAGTGAATCATTTTCTACTTGTAATTTATAATTGAGAAACATTGAGATATTGGGTTGTGGTATTGTTATTAGTATTGATTGATTGAGACAAACTTTATTTTAGTTGATAATCTTGTATAGATTATAGATTGGGTTTGTTGATTTGAACTCTTGTGAGGGTTTTGTGGGATAATTCTCACTTCTTCTTGAAAGTGATTGTAATAGGAGAAATTAATAAAGTGTGGGTTAAAAGATCTTTATTTGAGATACTAAGGTAGTGCATAGAATAGTTAGAGCCAAACTACTATAAATTGCATTGTTCTTGTTGTGTGTTGTTTGTTTTGTCATTAGGTGTTCGACAAAATTCTCTAAAAAGTTCAAAAAAAGGAATATACATTATTCAACCTCTCTTCTAGCATGTCTATCAACAACTTCTTGATAAAGAATTGTCCGGTATCCTAAGGGCATCTTACATCAAGGATTATTCTTGGACAACATAACAACAATGGAAAAGATAACTTGTAGTGACTTAGATTGGATAAAATGTCGCTTTAACAGAAATTTAGGTACAAGATATTGTGTACATCTTGGTAACAATCTCATTTTGTGGCATAGTAAGAAGCAACAAACAACATCAAGATTCTTTGCTGAAGTAGAATACAGAGGAACGACATCTTTGGTTTGTGAATTGTTATGGCTTTCATAGTTGCTCAAAGACTTGAAAACTCTATTGCAGTAACATATTCCTCTATGGTGCGATAGTAATGATGTCATTCACATTGCATTAAATTTAGTATTCCAAAAGCGCACGCCACGCATTGAACTAAAATGTCACGTGGTTTGCGATCAACTCAAAGCTGGTCTTATTGATCTATGTCATGTTTATTCTTCTCACCATCGAGCTAATCTATTGAGTAAGGACCTGAGATCATATGAGTTTCTTCATCTTTGTTTCAAATTGAGTCTAAACTTTACCACCCTCAACTTGAGGGGGAGAGGGGGTGTGAAGGATCCAGTAGCTGCTAGTAATAGAAAAGAAAGTGTTTATTCTTCTCACCATCAAGCTAATCTATTGACTAAGGACCTGAGATCATATGAGTTTCTTCATCTTTGTTTCAAATTGAGTCTAAACTTTACCACCCTCAACTTGAGGGGGAGAGGGGGTGTGAAGGTTGCAGTAGCTGCTAGTAGTAGAAAAGAAAGTGTTTTGACTCCAAAGATAATGATACACGTGCTTCGAAAAGAAGATAACACAAGTTGGTAGCTAGAAGTGACAATTGTAAAGTGGAACGTAAATAAACAAGTCTTATTTCCTATTGGATTCAGATTTCATATAATTCAATTATGATTATAGTATAAATGCTCATCATGTGCAACTTTCTTAATTATGAATAAATCATATAATTTTCCACATCCATAAAACTATAATTTTGCATTTGTATTATGCTTACTACACACTATTCTTGTTTTTTAGTTACAACATATTCTTGATTTTGTTTAAATTAACTTCAAATTTGCTATATTTTTGTGCCACATTTCTTAACTATTATTATAAATTTTTATTTTGCAATTTAAAAATGCTGAGATTTTAATTTGTTTTGAAATTATTAGGTTATTTTCTTTTAATATGACATAAATATATTTAAAAAGATCCAAAACCCAAACTAATTTGTTCTGTTTTCTCCAACTAAAAGACACGAAGAGTCATTTGGAACTGACCTGAAATACTAAAAGATCCAAACTAAAATAATCAAAATTTTGGGTCATTTCTAATTCTTTTAAAATATGAGAACCAAAATCTTAGGCTAAGTCTGATTTTTATGCCAAAATGAACCAATCCAACCCATACTCACCTTATTCCTATCAATCTTGAGACTACCATGGAAGATAATAAAGGTGTGAATTTCTATGAGAGTTCATCATTTATGAAAATGGATGGTTGACTTACTTTCAACTTCTCATAGGCCTAATTAATATGGTATTTTTTATAAAATCTGTGTAATTATAGATGCCGATTAGAGTTGTCAAAAACTTACACGACATGATTACACGACACGCTCTTAGGAGGGCTTGGGTTTAGCATAAACAGGTTCGTTTCATGAACGTGCGACCCATTTATAACACATCAAAATAAAATGTGTTTGTTTCATAAACGTGTTAACACGTTTATGACATAATTAACCTGTTTAACATGGGTAATCGTGTCGTATATATACATGCCACACTTAAAGACATGTATATGAACTATTTAAATATTAACAATATCAATTATTAAAAAAACTAATGACCTAATTGAAGTTGTTCACAACTCTACAGTCTACACACACTCTCCTTACCAACACTAACCTTAATTCCTCAACCAAGTCTACAGCCAACAGCCTCAACCCCCTTCCCTCACAAGTCACAAGTCACAGCCTCCACCATCCCTCACTTTCACGCCTTCATCAATCACCATCATCGATCCTGACCATTAACCCTCTAACTTGCCCTCACCATCACCAGCTCACCCTCACCATCACCTCTTCTCACCATCTGGCCGCCTCAACCTCGCCATCGTTGCTTCTCACCACATTGATAGCTCATCCTCACCATCACCCTTCAGGTATGATTATATCTTCATTCTCACATCCATAGACCCTAATTCTCAGTAAACTCTCATCGTCTCTCTTTCCCTCATAACTCCCACTCTCCTACCCCGCACTCTCTCATGTCTCTACAGCTCACATTCTCTCGCTTATCATTCTCTCTTTTCTCATCTCTCTATTTACATGCTATCAAACTCCACAGGTACAATTTCTCTCCTTTTCTATGGTAGATTTCAAGTTGGTAGTTTCAATTTCAGCTATCTTTTGCTTTTGGTAGTTTCAAGTTGATGTTTATGGATTTGTTTTTCTAGGTTTTGGAAACGTGATTCAATCCTAATATTATTTATAGATAATTATTTATCAAGTATTTTAAATAATAAAATTAAATGTTTATTATGTTTAGAGTTATAATCTTAATTTTCTAAATTGGTATTTTCAAGTTGTGTTAATAAGTATTGGTTAAATTAAAGGGTTGACTTTGTTGGTTAAGAATGCAAATGGTTCCTCATACAATTGAATTTGAATTCAAATATGGATATAGGATATAATGGAGGGATTGTATTTAGAAAAGAGTGTGAGTCTAATGATATTACAGATGGTAAGCTGTGGAAAAAATTATGAAAATTGAAAATCCCTGCAAAGGTATGTCATTTTTGTGATGTGCGATCAATGGGTGTATCTCGGTGCTTTGTTGTCTACAAGATCGGTTGTGAGTGTTCTTTTTGTCGCTTGTCTGTTATGCAATATAGGAGTGTGGAATAACAGGTTGGACTCCAAATCCCTCCTATATCGGTTAGTATATTTTATTGGGTCTTGAATTTTTTAGGGATTTGGAGTCCAATATAGGAGGTTTGTGCAAGCTAGGCTTTTGATTTAGAAACTGGGATAAGGAAAATGCAGGGTGGCTTCAACTCTGATGTGGATGGTCTGGAATAACAAAAACGATAGAGTTTTGAAGGGTCTTATCAGGGATGCAAGAAGTGTTGTGGGTTCATCAAAGAGATTTTTGCAGTTTTAGGGCAAGGGGAGTGTGCGGGATGGTAGGGTATTGAGGATTCATCACTCTATAGGTAGGGCAAGGTTGGAATGATGAAGGAAACTAGGGGCGGGATGGATGAAGCTTAATTCGGATGTTACCTTCAAATGTATGTCTAAAAGTGCCTCCTATGGGGGTGTGGTTTGAGACATTAATGGTGTGGTGAGGGGGTTTTTCGAAGAATTTAGGGTTAGTTTTCGATGTGAGAATGGCTGAGTTGATTGGAATCGAGAAAGCTATGAGTTGGGTGATGTCTAGCTACAAAGGGAAGATCTTGGTGGAGTTTGATGCACTTGCAGTCATTAATGAGATTATGAGGAGTGGTGAGGATAGAACTTATTTTGGCAATGTGGTTCGTCAATATAAGAGTTTAGCTACTCTATTTCAAGAGACAATGTTTTGTTTTGTTAGAAGACTGCGAATGGAGTGGCTCTTATTATGGCACGAACCTCCCGTTCTATGTCTGATTCGAGCGGTTGGGGTGTTGGCTGCCCTGACTTCTTATTGTATTATGTCAATTTGGATTTGGAATGAAAATTGGGTATTCTGGTTTCAAAAAAATATATAAGAGTATAGTATAATGCAATAATTTCATGAGTTGTCTACTGATATTACTTGGTAATATTTTTTCTTATTTTATGTGGTTGCTTATTGAGTGTCTTGTTTATTTTGTAGAAATGACTTTAAGTGCACATGGTGAAACTATTGCATCTGATGCAAATTTGGAGATTGAAGATGATATTATCGATGATTTGAATAAATTAGAAAAAATGCTTCCTTACAAAGAGACATGAACAAAGAAGCATATATCAGAAGTTTGGAATCACTTCGATTCATTGCTACAGGAATTAGGCCATAAGAGGAGGTGCAAATGCAAACATCGTGGAATCATTATAATGTCAATTTTATTATTCATGTCGTGTCATGTTATAATTTAAACGTATAATAAACAGTTTAACGTGTCAAAATGTAACTATAGAATATTTAATCGTGTTAATCGTGTCGTGTCAACATGTTTAATAAACAGGGCATGTATGTGTTTGAAATTTTGAATCGTTAAATAGTCATGTCGTTTCCATGGCGAGTGCAACCTTATATGTTGACACAACACGAACACGACACGTGAACACATTTTGACAGTTCTAAATTGCCGATGGTGATGAAAGTAGATTATAACATGCTGGCTGAATTTTCAAAATTTTGTAATTAGGGAGTGTTTGATAACACTGATTAAGTGTTTAATTTAAAATATTAAATGCTTAATTATTTTAAAAAATGTTGGATAACACATAAATATAATTACTTAATTTAACTAATTAAGTCAGAAATACACTTGATTCTATAAGTCAAAATCTTTAACTTAATATATTAGGTAATTAACTCGTCCATATTTTTCATTAATAACTATATGTTAACAACTTAAAATTTTTCATAATAAAATTTATCCAAATATTAAGAGATATTTCATGTATTTATTTTGTAGCATCTTTTTTACATACTTATTAATAACTAATATGCTATGACACTAAAAAAAATAAATTATTAATTTTTTTATTATCATCATTAATAAAAATATTACTCCAAAAATATTACTTATAATTTTATTATATTGAAAAATTCAAAATAAAAAAATCTAATACACATAGGTATTCAGTTATTTTATTTTAACTTGTGCATTCATGAAATAAATATTCTTAATTCTTCTGTCTATTATTCTCATATTTTTTGCTTATTTATATTTTAAATATTTTGTATAATTTTCAAATAATAATTCATTTACTTGTTAGTTATATTGTCAAACAACTTACCAAATTTAACACTTAATTTTTCAGTTACAAACAAACATGCTTCATTAACAGATTAAACATTCAGAACTTAAAATTCAACACTTAATTTTTTAGTACTTATAATTTTTAGTTTTATCAAACAATCCCTTTGTCACATCCCTATACTAATAGCTTATAATTAATTAAATAAATTCGGAGAATAAAAGTAAATTAAATGTAAACTCGACATACAATGTTCATGTTGCACAAAGTATATTGACACAAATATAATTATAGGAAAGTAAGATAAGAAAAACATATATTACAATTAAATGAGAAAAACATGATAAAAAATAATTAATATGTCACATAATGTTTATCATTTATATGATATAATTTATATGAATATACATGTATAATAATATGAAATTGAAGCAAAAATAATAGATCATATCAAAAAGGTGTTAAAAATAGAAAAACAAATGGTAATTATAGTTCGGCGTATCGAGCGTGTTGATCAGCACAGGGTGCGTTGAATCAATACGGGGTGTGTTCATAAGCACAATGTGTGTTGAATCAGTACGGAGTGTGTTAATAAGCATGGGGTGTCTTGAAATTAGCACAACCATGTTGTGCTATCAATCATGCAAAAAATGTTGGAACATGAAGCACAAGGTGACATTGCAATATTACACAGGTCATGCTGACCTCAACACAGACCATGCTGATCAGTTAAAGACATATATATCAAAGAAACGAAGCAAAACTTAACAATAGAGGCAAGAGAGAGAGAGATGAAAGATTTAGAGAGAGAAAGAGAAATAGATGGAGAAATCAAATACGAATCATAGAGACACAATATAAACAAATACAGGAGGATAGAGGTAAGATTAGTTATTAAATTCTTAAGTTTGATTCGTAAATATTGGAGTTTTTATAAAAAATTGATATATAAGATTATTGGTTATATTTATAAGACGATTAATTCAGACAACAGTACCACGATCGGGGTCTAGTGAAACTCTGAATATTACGGATATCTAGGTGAGTAATCCAGACTCACTTTTATATATAGTTATATGTGTGATCACCTAAAGAAAAGATAATAAAAAGAATATGTCATGTTGATTGTGCGATTAATTAGAAAATGTTGATTATATGTGAACTACTAGAACTGCTAGAGTGTGAAGATTGTTAATGTGGCGTACAGGAGTTGCACACATACCACGATGCCGATAGTTGAAGTGTTTTGTGTGATGATTGATATTTTTGATTGATTGTTTCATATTGAATGATGTATTTACATTAATCACAGAAAAGATAAATTTACTTGCATAATGAAAATGAAAACATATGCATATGGAAAAATGAAATGTTGTGATAGAAAAAGTATAGTAATTGGTAAAATTTCAGTAAATAATAAAAATAATATGGCTATAATAAACATGAAAATAAATCACGAGTATAAATTTAAATGAAACACATATTGCAAGATACGATTAAAGAAGTACATGATCTTTTATGACTTCGATGCACATAAACAATATAGATTTAATTATGCAGATAAATAATAGTATACCCAGTAAAAACGGTCCATAGTTTCGCACAAGATTTCATACAGACATTCGAGCGATCATACAACGATTATTATCAACTATATGCATGATATTGATATATGATATTGGTGGTGATTGATATGGTGGTGATAGATATAATGGCGATTGATTTGGTGGTGATTATATATATGATCGATCATACAGAGATGAAAGTATATTATTAGAGATTGAAGTATATTACAGGTGCGTGATATATATATTATACGTATTACAAGCGATCTCGAATTATGATCACAACAAACCTAAAATCGACAGATATGAGTTACATGTAAATGAATCAATATATTGATACAATTTATATTAAACATGTTAATTATATGATCACAATAAATATGAAAAAGAATAAAATGACTCGTTATCCATACGAGTATAGAGAATCGATTATATGATGTTTAAATATAGATACGTAAGAAAATGTTAGAAATAGATATGAGATTGAATAATTGATATATCGATTATTCACTAAGTTCGCAACTCATAAAGGTGCGTTTATGCATATTTTGATTTCAAGTAAAAAGAGGACAAATAAAGTAGCAGTTAGAAAGCTGAGCTCCAGATCTTCTCTCTCTTAAACTACATGGTATTAGAATAGAAACATGTGCATATTGTATAACATTGTGGATGGTTATATGAATCATTTGTTAAATGTATGAAAATATAATTTAGGATTAATTTATAAAAGTATTTGTATACATATAGTTAATAAACAATAGATTTGTTGCCATTATTGATATTGCCTCTTGAGGACTAGTTATTATGAAAGTTATACTGAATAGAATTGATTGAGTACTCAACACAGAAAATCGGGCTAGTGAACACAAGACCGTGCCCATGGGTCGTGATGCACTAGTAAAGATCTTGTTTGAGCTAAGAAATACCTGGAAAAAGGACATGAGTACCAAATTAAAATTTGATTATTCTTTTTTTCTCATATCAAATGAAACATATTCCTTGTTTAACACTTTTTAAAACTCATTCAAAAAAAAAGCTATATAATAAAAAAATCTTCACAATTCTTCACATCTTTCGAGATCCATTTCTCTTCCTATAATGAACTCCATAAACTCATTGATAACAATATTCAGAACCTACACAAGGCATGACTTCACTTCCTGTCTTTCTCCACTTTTTGACACATGCTTCAACAATTTCTTTTGCATGTTCTTCATCTTTAATATACGTATAAACAACATCCCCTCCTGGTTTTTCTCATTCTCTATCTTTTTCACCTCTTTCTTCCTCTTTTCAATCTTTTATAGTATATGAGTTATTGCAATCGAGTACTTTATTCCTCTTAGTTTTTATATCGTGATTTTCTCATAACTAAATCGAATCAAGAGCAAAATATAATCCTGAAAATATTGACGATCAATACTTCAAGATTAAATCTCATTGCTTCAGATTAATACTACAAAAAATGCAGTAGGTTTGCAATTTTTCTCAATAAAGATGTGACAATTGCAACAAATTTTTTCATTATTTTTTTAGTTTAACGAAACTTGATTATTTTCTATTATTATTATTTGTGGGTAGATTGTGGATAAAGTGTGGATAATCTGTAAATGAGGTCTCTATAGAATGACAGCTAGGATTTTTAATGACACATTTATGTGTGGACTGTATGTATGTGTGGATACTTTGTGGATGTATTATGAATATTTATTATATGTGTTGATGCTTTGTGGATGTCTTGTGAATATTACAAAAAATCAATGCCACAACATATCCACAACGCATCCACAAATTAATCAATATGTGGATGTTTTTTGGATATATTGTGGACATTTATAAAAAAATCAATGTCCACAATATATCCACAATGCATCCACAAATTGATTAATGTGTGGATGCTTTTTGGATAAGTGGTATTTTTAGAATAAGTTTAAAGAGGCGGCGTATGGTGGTATAGGTTTCAAAAAGTGTTATTTATGAAAAAGTCAAATTTTAAGGTGACATGTGGTGACCTTCTCCTGAAATACTTGTATAAGCTAATAGTGGTTAATATAAATAATAATTACATGATTAATAGGGTAATTAGTTTAACATATTTCACCCTTAGCTTT
>CANYCX011758350.1:0-11890 GCA_948193385.1 Breynia disticha f. nivosa | reverse complement strand
CGTAATTTATCTTGGTATTTTTCGGGGCGTTACAATGAAGGTGTGAATGGGAAGAAATGTAAAACCTACTTAAATGAAGCTATTATAAACATAAATGGTGGTTGGTGAAGGAAAGAGAAAAGAAATTAAGTTAGGGTAGTTAGGAGTCATTAATGAGAGAAAGAAGGAAGATAGATAACGGGGAATATTTAATCATATAACATAAACACATCGTTAATTTATCATTCTTAAATTAGCTCATGCATAAATGATTAATGTAAACTTATGAATTGTGTATTAGGAGGTCAAAATCCTGGAGAGGGGAGTTCTCGGCCAGAGCGTTAGGAGTTGCTTGCCAGGTAAGCAACATGAATGCAATATTCCTTGGTTGTGTACTTTGTATTGTGGAATGTTGAATTGATTGTGGCTAATTTGATTGATATGTCATATGATGAGTGTGTATGATTTTGTCTGATTATTGTGGAAAGTGCAGACTGTATTGTTAATGCTCATTTTTGGAAAATGATGGGTGATTAGATACCTAATGTGATGATTAGGTATATAGCTTGGGTAACTTGTGTGGATATAGTGTATGTTACAATGTGAATTGTCACTTGTGAAAAGGTGAGTGTGTTTACATGATAAATGGTTATTTGACTGGTATGATATGGAAATGATCTTGATGCATATGTTGTTCATGAGAGCATTACCTTGACATTAGGTTCATACTTGTGAGCATTTACTGGACAGAGTGAAATAGATTTTGAGGGAGTGGTTATGGCTCTTGGGAGCATAATTGCAGTAGTATATAAAACATACGCTGCCGCAGCACCATGGAAAACTCGGTTCACATTATAGTGTTTGAGTGTTCCAAGGCAAGTAAGGGCGTTATACAGGCCAAGTAAGGGTGTAAAAATCTATGGTCCATAGTAATTATAACCACATACTCCCGGATGACGAGGCCGGTTTGTAAATGTCAAAAAGGAAATGGCCAAGGAAGGGCGTAGTTGAAAACAGAGTCTAAATCACACGTGTTGCATTGTAATGCATTAGAGGTCTTACATTCATAATCGTTGAGTCGAATTTGATGTAATCACACAATTAAGTGCCACCTTGTTTTTTATACCGAATGATGATTTTGATGTGTTGGTGCAATATGGTATGGATGTATGTAAATATGAGTGTTTCTTTGATTTATGTGAGTTTTAGGAAAATACGTTTGGAAATAGATCCATGATCGCTATGGTTATGAAAGGAAACATAAATATGTGTGTGTATGTAACCATATCTATATTCTTGTGAGACTTATGGTGAAAATGGATACGATTTGGTGATTGTTATATGTGTTATAGGTGTAAATGTTATGTGTAACCATATCTATATGTGTAGTTTTGTGATTGTGTTGGATGAAAATGTGATTTGGCAGGTGAAATAATGTTAGGAAAGTATCGGAATTGGTATGGTATGTTTGTTGAGTTTTACGCAGGAAAATAACGATCCACTCGTGGTGGCAGCTAAGTACGCGCAGTCGTTGTTATCACGCGTACTCAGGCACGACCACACGTCTATTGGTACTTGGACTACGCGTGGTGACAGCGACAACGTGTACTCGACCACCACCGCACGTAGTTCATGCTGATCACGTGTGGATCGCTAAGTTCCTGACTTTTGGAATTGGTTGTGTATGGTTTTAGATGGACTAGGATAACATATGAATTTTTACTTGTCATGTGATAGTTTCATGATATGAATGGTTATTTATGTGCTGATTTCATCAGTTGATTATATATTTTAGTATGTGAAAATGGAATGTTGTCCATTTGGTAAGTGTTGCTTGCTGAGTCTCGCGACTCACTGCATTTTATGCCTGTCGTGTGGGCAGGAACTTGAGGGGGTTCATTTTGCTACGAGAAGGATTAGGACTGCGTGTTTTTAACTCAAACTGCAGAGTTCGAGGAGCCAAGGTGGGCTTTGCACGAAGACTTGTGTATTTTAAACTAGTGCATGTATTTTTTGTGTATGGTTATAAGTGAAATGGGATCTCATCAATTGCTTTTCTCTTGTAACCACAACATTTTGCACCATGGTACATATTTTGGAAAACTGTCCTTCTCGAAACATTGTAAGGATATATTTTCTTAAATGTATTTATCCTTCAGTTTTATAAATTTGTGTTTATTTTATTACATTAACGCAATATGATGTCTGGATTCAATCATCATCTCGAGAGAAATAATATGTTAACCTAAGATGGTAATTTAATTCGGGTGTCACATTTAGTGGTATCAGAGCCTAGGTTTGTTAAAAGCCTTGGTTCCTGATGTCATCGGTTTTAAAACTTACATAATTTGGATTTTTCCAACGAGTTTTCATAGCATGCATGCAAGATTTGTGGAATGTTCATTGTCCTTCTATATGTCTAAATGAAAATCTTTTTCCTCATTTTTATGATTTTTGAATGGAGGAGGGACAAGGAGATAGGGCACAGGCAGCCGCCAGTTCCTTTGAGTCAGTATAGGGAAATGTCAATGTTCCCAATCCAAGTGAACAAACACCTTCCAACCCTCAAGTACAAGCTCAGCCTCAGGCTGTTCAACAACTTCTAGACCTGATAGGGGCGACTATGAGAGAACAGTTACCACGAGCCCAGAGGCTAGAGATTGATAGGAATTATGAGCAGATACAAAAACTGGGAGGAAAGCCTTTCTAATGCACCACAAATCCTTCTGTTGCTAAGGATTGGCTGAGGGATACGGACAGAGTCCTCCTAAGAATGAATTGTACATCATTGCAAAAGGTTCAATATGCTACATCATTTTTCGAGTGGGAAGTCATTAATTGGTGGGATATGGTACCTGGGAGCACCAACGAACTCACCATGACCTGGGAGGAATTTCAGAGGGTCTTGGTTGGAAAGTGCACTCCACTAGTGTACAGGAGGGAGAAAAAGGCGGAGTTCCTGAAGCTGGAGCAGGGTGACCTCTCAGTAGCTGACTATGAGGTGAAATTAATCTGACTCTCCAGATATGCGCCAGAAGAGGTAGCGACAGATGATTCAAAGAAGGCTTGCTTCGAGATGGGACTGAAGCGAGAGATCCGGCTTTTGTTGTCAATACAACCTACTAATTATTCAGCTTTGCTTGCTGCTGCTTTAAGGGCAGAGAAGACTCTAGGAGAGGAGAAGCCTCTAAACGCAAAGAAAGTCAAATAGGAAGGAAGCTCAAGAGGGGCAAAAACCTTCAGTTCTCAAGGGTCCGGAGTGACCAAATCGAAGAGGTTTGGCGGCAGAGGAGCAGGATCTTCAGGCAGACCTTTCTCTAGACAGGGCGGAAAGAGTGTGTTTGAGGGCAGGAAGAGGTCAGACATTGTCTGTTTCTATTGCCAGAAGAGAGGGCACATGGCCATGCATTGCTATCAGAAACAGAATGATGAGGCCAAAGCACAACGATCTTAAAGCAGTGTTAGAGATAATTTGAGAAGCATTGCTAGAAATAGAGGCAGGAGAGCACAGTCTGGATGAGTTGTTACACAGTCCAAGGGTTCTTGACCTAACCAGCCACCAGCCCCAGCACCTCAGGCCAGGGTCTATGCTATAGCCAGAACAGATGCAGTGGATGACCCGAATGTGATCTCTGGTATTGTTTATATTTTGGGTTATCCTATTAATATGTTTATTGATTCCAGTGCATCTTGCCCATTCATAGACTATGATTATGCATTGAAGTATAAAGTGGGGGTACAGGTTTTAGATTATGTTATTGAAGTGTCAATGTCGTCTAGGGAGAGTGAGGAAGGCGATAAAAGAATGTCCGATATTTATAGGTGATCGGGAATTTTGAGCGGATTTGGTGGTGAGTCGTCTGGAGAATTTTGGGCTAATCTTGCACATGGTCGATTGTTTTGCGAAGAAAGTTCTATTGAGGTCAATGGACGAAAGGAGGTATTATTCTTAGGAGATCAAAGGGTAGTACCTTCTTGTCTAGTATATGGCGTGCAAGCCATAAGCTTAATAAAAGATGGATGTGAGGCATATTTGGCCAGTGTGGTGGATACCACGAACACCAATGTGGGGGTGTCTAATGTTCCAATGGTACATGAATATCCGGATGTATTTCCAGAGGATTTTCCCATATTACCTCCTAGTAGGGAGGTTGATTATGAGATTGAGACCGTACCAGGGATAGCTGTACTATCGATAGAAACCTATCGAATTGCGCTAGCAGAACTGAAAGAACTGAAGAACTAATTGGAGGAATTGCTCGACAAAGGGTTTATTCGACCTAGTATTTCACTGTGGGGAGCGCCAGTTTTATTGTGAAAAAGAAGGATTGTAGTATGAGGTTGTGCATCGACTACCGTAAGCTAAATTGGGTGTCGATAAAGAATAAATATTCGTTACCTAGAATAGATGATCTTTTGGATCTGCTAAGGGGCGTAGAAATTTTCTCCAAAATCGACCTAAGGTCAGGGTACTGGCAACTTAGGGTTGAGGAAAATTCAGTGCCTAAAACAGTGTTCAGGACCCGATATGGACATTTTGAGTTTACAGTGATGCCATTTGGGCTGACTAATGCCCAGCTGCATTCATGTCTCTGATGAACAAGATTTTTCAACCTTATTTGGATACTTTCGTAATGGTATTCATAGATGATATCCTATTATACTCTAGAAGTCGAGGAGAGCATGAGGAACATTTACGGGTGGTATTGCGGATACTAAGGGACAAACAGATGTATGCTAAGTTTTCCAAATGTGAATTCTGGCTGGAAGAGGTTGCATTTTTTGGTCATGTGATTTCCAGACATGGAGTACAACCCAATCCCTCAAAGATTAAAGCTGTGCAGGACTGGAAAGCTCCAAAAAATGTGACTGAAATACGAAGTTTCTTAGGCTTGGCGAGGTATTATCGGTGATTTATTCAGGATTTTTCGATCGTTCCGAAGACGTTGACCAGTCAGTTGAGGAAGAATGCCAGATTTGAATGGAATGATAAATGTCAAAGCAGTTTTGAAGAAATTAAGTGGAGGTTAATGAAGGCTCCAATACTCACTTTATCGTTAGAGGATGGGGATTATGTCATCTAC
Source organism: Breynia disticha f. nivosa (assembly GCA_948193385.1). Taxonomy (NCBI): domain Eukaryota; kingdom Viridiplantae; phylum Streptophyta; class Magnoliopsida; order Malpighiales; family Phyllanthaceae; genus Breynia; species Breynia disticha. The sequence continues at coordinate 6,827 of CANYCX011758350.1, read as the reverse complement.
ACTGATGCTTATGGGATGGGTCTCGGTGGTGTGTTGATGTAGAATGGTAAGGTTATTGCGAATACCTCAAGGCAGTTGAGGCCACATGAACTGAACAATTCGACACATGATCTGGAACTCACAGTTATCAACCATGCATTAAAGACTTAGAGGCATTATCTTTACGGAGAATCCTTCAAGATCTTTATGGACCATAAGAGCCTGAAGTATGTTACAACCCAGAAGGAACTGAACCTCAGGCAGAGGAGGTGGATTGAACTGCTGAAGGGCTACGATTGCTCAATAGAATATCATCCCGACAAAGCTAACGTGGTAGCTGATGCTTTAAGCAGAAAATCTCAGGTGAATGGGGATGATATATCATATAGTACTGAGTCCCTTTTTACAATGAGGGAATTGCGGCTGGAACTTCAGGTAATTGAGGGAGGACTGTTGGTAAATATATCGGTGAGACTGATTTTACGGGATCGGATCATAGAAAAGCAGATGGAGGATGAAAAGCTAAGGCATGCCAAAAGAAAGTGGAACGGGGACGGAAAACTCCCTATATGCTTTGATCATGGCATTCTTTACTATGGAACTAGGCTATGCGTGCCAGAATTTCTGGAGGTAAAAGAAGAAATCTTCAGGATGCTCATTCATCGTGCTATTCGGTACACCTGGGCAGTACTAAGATGTACTGGGATTTGAAACCACTGTATTGGTGGTCAGGCATAAAGAAAGAGGTTGCAGAATTCGTAGCAAAATGTCTGAGCTGTCAGAAGATAAAGGCTGAACATTAGGCTCTAGCTGGAAAGCTTCATTTGTTAGCTATTCCAGAGTAGAAATGAGAGCGGAATACGATGGATTTTGTTGTTGGATTGCCTAGAACATTTTGGAAAAATGATGCAGTGTGGGTTGTGGTCGATAGATTGACGAAGTCTGCATATTTTTTGGCAGTCAGACAAGATGACTCTATAGAGAAATTGACAGAGAAGTATGTGGCAGAGGTACTTAGACTGTACGGAGTGCAAATTTCCATTGTTTCGGATCGAGATCCTCGATTTACTTCACGATTCTGGGGTAGTTTGCAGGAAGCAATGGGTACCAGGTTGAATTTTAACACAGCTTTTCATCCCCAGACCGATGGTCAGTTAGAAAGGATGATACAGTCTCTAGAAGAGATGATGAGAGCCTATATTCTAGAGTTTAGGGGTAACTGGGATGATCATTTATCGTTGATAGAGTTTGCAAACAACAACACTTACCATTCCAGTATCGGAATGGCCCCGTATGAAGCTTTGCATGCCAGAAAATGTCAGAGTCTAGTGTTTTGGGATGTTGATACGAAATTCTGTGGACACAAATATCACAGCCCGCTAGGTAAGTATACCTATCGACTAGCAATATAGCTACAGAGTATCAGATGTCGATCCCACGAAGATAGTCAAGTACTACTACTCTTAATCTAAATTATTATCTAACTAAAATAAAACCGAGTTGTAAAATTAACTAATTATTAAAATTAAAACTAAATTAAGCAGCTGACAGTAGGAAAAACAATAACAAAGAAACCGAGGTGGATTAATTCAATGGGAGAAAAATGGATACCTAGACTCGACTCCTCCTATGATTTCATACGTCTATGACTCAATTAATTCGGGTAATTAATGAATATGGAACCGCGGGAACGTCTATTAGTTGTTAAAATATCTCTCAATTAGATTAACAACTAAGATCAAGTTGATTAGCCAAAATCTCTTTTAGACTACAACGCCTAATCCAGCATTAAATTTTATACATTCCTCTATTAGCATTACACCAATACGGAGGAGTTTTGTAATTTTATCTCTAAAATTGCAGGCAAGTCCTTTCAATTATGGGAGACCTAATTTGCAGAATGATTTCTCAACCTATTTATGCAAAGTCATGTAAAACAATCAACACCATAATTGAATACCAATAAAATTCATTAAAATCACAAATAATTTAAGTCATAAGTAGTAATTCAACATAGGATTCATCTAATCTAGATATCCATAACAACTTAGTTCATGATCAAACTAAAATTAACCATTAAAATTCTTACGAAAATAACGAGTCGACTGTCAAACACAGAAATATTCAATCTGGTAGGCCTCCGGCTTGAATCTCTGCTTCTCTTTGCTTTGCACTTGGTTCACCTAATCGTCAAAGCTCTGAAAAACTGTCTAACCCCCTCTGTCTGTCATCAAATCTGTTATATACTAGGGTTTTTTCGAACTCATAAGTTGGAAACGGCCACTGGGAACAGCCAGTAAACCGTTCCTTAATCCCGTTTTGAATACCATCGTTGGGAACGGCTAGGGAACGACTAGAATTCTCGTTTCTAGTGGCCGTTTTGAACTTCGCGTTGGAAACGGTTGGGAAGAACGGCCAGACGTCTCGTTCTCAGGCCGTTCTTGAAGTGAACAGTGTTGGAAACAGCCAGTTAGCTGTTTTTGCTTGGCAGTTCTCTCTGAAAGCACTTCATTTTCATCGGTTTTTGCTCCGTTTTGACCCATATTTTGCCTTTTCCGCTCCAAAAAGATATAAAAAATGAATAAAATTACATAGATATATTGCCAAAGTTCACCTAAAAACCAGAGAAATGCCGTGAAAATATATAGAAAATATATGAATAAAATGGCATTTATCAGATGTCGAAGGACTGCGACATATTGAAGGTCCCGAGCTGGTACAACAAACAGTGGATAAAGTACAGATTATCAAAAGATGTATAAAGGCTGCCCAGGATCGACGAAAGAGTTATTCAGACCAGCATAGGAAAGAAATCACCTATGAGGTAGGTGAGAGGGTGTTTCTGAAAGTCTCTCCTTGGAGGGGAGTTCTACGATTTGGAAAAAGCGGTAAATTGAGTCTGAGATTTATTGGGCCGTATGAAGTTGTGAAACGGGTTGGACCTTTAGCTTATCAGCTGAGATTACCCGACGAACTCTCGAGATTACACAACGTATTTCATGTGAGTATGCTAAGGCGGTACAGATCAGATCCCAGTCACATGATCAAAGAACCGAAAGTGGAGATAGCTTAGGATATGACCTATAAGGAAGAACTGGTAGAAATCCTAGATCGGATGTGTAACACCCTCAAATTTTCGGTTAATTAATATTTAAATTAAAATACGTATTACAAATACGTAGAAATATTTTTTATTTTCGTGATTAAATTAAATAACAGTTGGGTTGAGTAAATAGAAATTTGTGAAGTATTAAAATTTGAGGGTGGTTAGATCACTGGAAAACGAGAAAAGACGAAAGGGAGATAACCCTTTAGTGTCGAGGGCAAAATCATCCAAACCGAAAAGTCTATATATATCTCTTTAGCCCTCCTTCTCTCTCTCCTCCCTCTCTCTCTCTAGGCTCGAGAAAACCCGAGGAACGTCATTTTTTGTGAAACCCTAGTATCGGGCAGCTCTAGAATCAATTGAGGATTAAGTAACGGTAAGATTTCCTCCTCGCTTTTGTTAATATCATTTTAGTTTGGAAACCCTAGCTTTCCGATCATATTACTTGTTGGTTTGGGGTCGGAATCGGGTAAATAATGGTTTGATTGAAAGCTTAAGGAACATACTATCTTATAGTAACAATTTCTGGTGTCAATTTCTGGTTTAGGTGTCCGAAATCGAAGTTTGAAAACCATCCATGAATAGTGAAGAGATTGAGATTTCCGGACGGGAGTTCTTTTACGATTTCCATTACTTAGGTCAGCTTTATTTGACTCTATTGATGATTTTGGTATGGTGAATTTTGAATGGGTCTTGTTGTAGTGAAATTAATTGAATGAGGAAATAATTTAGTTAAGGGTTTCGAGAAAGAACTATATAAATTAAATGGATTAAGATGTTGTGGTTGATATGAAACATTAAAGGATAGCTAAACAAGATTGTTTAGTGGATTGATGATGATTAGTGTCAAGGAAATGGATGATTTAATTAAAGGAAGGAGTGTTAATAATAAAGGAAATAAGTGAATCTATGATAGTCCTTAATGAAATGATTAGAAGATTGATATATGAATTAATGTCAATATTATAACACATTCGGGTTTATGGTGAGGATGACTCGTGAAGGAATTTAAAGTGGTTGCTAAAGTATTTGCTAAGGTAAGTAACACGAGCATAGTTTCCTAAATTTGTATGTTTTTGTTAAACCACGTTACTTGAATTATAAGCATGTTGAATTAATATAATAGGTAAATTCTTAAGTTGTGGTTGGCATGGTTTTGTTGTGATGTAATCATGAGCAAATTTGTGTTGAATGATTATGAGTAGTTTGAATTGATGATAAATGAAAAGAGTATGATCATAGACAAAATGTGGGAAAGAGCATGAGCATTCAATCATTCATTTCACATTTACATTACGATTATTGAGATTGAACGATGTTTTCTTTAAATGTTGATGTTATATGATGAGAATTTGCTATAATGATCATACTTAAGAGTTATTGTTGGAAAATTTATGAATTTTATGAATGAATTATCTATATGGTTTTGTTCCTTAATATGAAGGAAAATTTGCATGATTTAAGGTGTTTAGGCATGTAAATGGGTTATGCTATGGTTGGATTGCTTATATATGTATGAATTGAAGTTAGTGAAAGGTGAAAATTGTTGTGAAATGCATGCTGGAGTGCTACACAGACAAGATGAAAAGTACACGGACTGGCCCGTGTAGTGACCAAATGTCAGTGTACCACTTCTAGTGTGCTACACGGATGAAGTGAAAAGTACACGGACATTTCCGTGTAGGAAGAAAATGCCCGTGTACCAAATCTGACATGCTACACGGTTTGGAGTGGTGTACACGCTGATGACCGTGTAGCTAATCCAAAACCATGTAGTAGGCCAGCAAGGGTCAAAAATGAATATTTTTCATCGGTTCCGTTGGTTTATCCTAAATTAATATAAGGTTAAATTGTATATGCTATGTTCAATGACTTACTTGATGATTTGAGATAGTTGTGTTGATAATAGTATGGATGGATGGTTTGAACATAGGTTGTGGTTTGTTTAAAGATTATTGTATAGAACCATATTCATACGCTGTACTTATGAGATGATGTTGATTTGGTTGTTATTGAGACATTGTTGAATGTTAAGTATAGTTGGAATTTATGTTATTGTTTGAATATGGCATAATTGTTGGATATGCTTATTCATTTTGGATAATTTGAATTTAATTGAGTTTGAAGCTCAACATTTGTTTGTAAAGCATAGCATGATTATCTTATGAATGCATGAATTGGAGGCATAAGTTATGCACGTATTCATTCATGCATTTGGGGCTCACGGAAGCATATTAAATAAAGTGAACAGGCTATTGGGAGCAGAATTTATAATGAGAGAGTGGTTATAGCCAGGTAAGGGCAATAAAAGGGTATATCACATGTCCTAAATTGGACCTCTGAGGATATATCAACAACCTACCTAGGGTGGTGCCCCTGGGTTTCCCGGACACACAGGAGATGGGTTGGGGTCTTACAGACTTTTATATATAAATATTACGGGTAGTATTAAAACATGCTACACCGAGGCACAATGGAAGTCTCAATACTTTTCAAAGTATTTGAGAGTGCCAATTATGGGCACTTTGTGTGCAAATTGAGGCACTTTGTGTGCAAATTGAGGCACTTTGTGTGCAAAATCATAAATGGATCCAGTTATATAACAACATACTCCCGGCCGAAAGGCCCGTTTGCAAACGTCAAAGTTAATGGCCAAATCAGGGCATAAGTCTTAAACAAATGGGATCCCGGGTAATTATGTTTAAGAATGCATCATATAATATGCATTCGCATTAATCACATTGCATATGATGTATTCTTTTTGAATCAATGATGTGCATATGCTTATGTGGTTGTGGAATAGCTCTACATGAGTGATTTGTCTAGTATATTTATTCAAAGTATAGCATGATATGGAAATTCTATATATGCTAGATAACTTGATATGATCACCAAAACTAAGTTGCTATGAATGTTGTGAAAAAGGATGGAAAGAATAATTTGGAGTGGATAGTGCAACGGTAGGTGTATACTCATAACGTGCATATGATAGCAAATGAAAATGCTAGTAATGTAATCATATTTGATTAGTTATGAATGATTGCTTTATTGGTGAATATTGTAATGGAAAGTGGGTGCAATATGGTTAAGTCATATTAATGATTGATACTTTATTGAATTGTACATGAGTGAATTGAAATGATAGATGATGGTATGTTGGTGTTAGAAATATGTAACATGTGATTGATTATGTTTGGATTGTGAAATTTATAATGTGGTTGGTGTATTTAGAGATTGATATGGTTTACACTTAATGCAAGTGAAATTAAAAGACAGATATGTGAATAATGATATGAGGCTTGAAGCATGAATTAATGAGGTTGTGTTTTGAATAAATAAGGAATTCATGTGTGAAATGATTTGGAGGTTTAAACGGTTGTTTATATTATATAAATGTTTGTGTTTATTTGTTAAATGTATGAATGCCATGGGGAAATTGTCCATTAAGGAAGTGTTGCTTACTGAGTTGTCCAAAAACTCATTTTTGCATTTTATGCCTGCCATATTCGACATTGGCAGGAATTGAAGAGGAAGCTGAAGCTCTTGCTGACTGAAGCCAAGGTATCAGTAACCCACCACGGCCATGCACTGAAGTTGATTGATGAGTAGAGGTCAAATGTAGTATAGGGGAAATTTTATGTTTATAGTGTTTATTGAAATTGTATTTTGAAATCAAATCAAATGATTTTGTTTTGATTGTATAACTTAATCATTTGGAAATATTAAATTGTTTTAAGGTATT
>CANYCX011758123.1:0-14481 GCA_948193385.1 Breynia disticha f. nivosa | reverse complement strand
AAGATTAATACGGATGGAGCTTACAGTAGAGCGAATGGAATGGCAGCGGCTGCGGGGGTATGCAGAGATATGCATGGCAGGTGGACTGGCGGATTCATGATGAACTGCGGGTCAAGCAATGTGGAGAATGCTGAGTTGTGGAGGATTCTTAAAGGGCTTGATTATGCTTGGAATAAAGGGTGGAGAAAAGTTGTGATAGAGTGTGATAACGCGAGAGTAGTGGACTATGTGAATGGGGATAACCATAATCCACAAACTAATGTTGCCCTAGTTAAATTGATCCAGTCTTATTTGTAGAGAGAATGGGAAGTTGAGATTGTCAAAAGTTGGAGGGAACAAAATCGTGTGACGGATGCATTAGCAAAGAGAGGACTTAGTGTCCCAAGAGGAATTTATTATCTAGAGACAGTCCCTTTGGATATTATACACCTCTTGGAGTTTGATCCCCAGCCCAGGTTTGTTATGGTGTAACTCGGCCTATGGCTTCTACATATAAAAAAAAAAAAAAACATGGTGTCTGTACGCTGAAAATCCAACCGAACCACATCAAAATGGCTTCAACTTCTCTTTGCTTACACCGTTACTCCCACACTTGTTCAGCTACAAAGCAAGCTCTATCTTCTTTAATACACTTCAACTCACCATCCCTACCTTTCTTCACAAAACTTCACCGCCCTAAAGCTCTCTGCACTGCTAGAACTATTGCTTGTATTGCTACTAAGGAGCTCAGAAGTACAGACCTCGTTTCCTTAGAGTATTCTGACCTTAATCTCACTGATAAAATTTATGGGGTATCTTTTATTTTTCTTATACAACTTGGAATCTCAACATTTTCTGATGTACTACTCGGTGGTTTTATGCAATGGGTTGTTTTTGTTTTTGTGTCGCAGGAACTAGGTCATGTTAGAATCAGACAACATGTGAATCCTCTGAGTAGTTCTAATTCAGTATGTTAGTTCTAATTCAGTATGTGTTGTTTTTAGCTGATATTGTGCTGTTGAATCATGGGTGAATTATAGTAACAGTTGCTTGTCTTAAATTTGGTTCTTTTCACTTTCTTGGCTATGTAAAACATTGTTTACTTTGAGTGGAATTTTGGCAGATACCAGTTCAAATACCTGATTGGAAGGAGGTTTTCAGGGACCCAACATTGCCACTTATGGTAGACATTGGAAGTGGTAGCTCTTTGCTTCTTATAATTCTTTGTATGGTTGAGATTTCTTTACCATTTGCACTGTTATTTCTGCTGAATTTGTTATAAGCTGATATGTGAATTTTTTTTTCTCTATAATGTCGCGTTTATCATAATTTTTTAGACCTTTATGTTATGATTTCTGTTGTATATGCATTGTCTAGATCTGATTATGCATTGGCTTATTTTAGTTCTCCATAGAAATTGGTCTCCACCTGCAATTTTATAGCTAGCTTTCGCAAAAGCTTTTACCTTGATATATTACGTTCCGAGGGACATGGCGAAGATTTTATGAGCAGTTGATTGATTGATTAAATTTGTCCTACCCTGCCATCATGTCACCCTGCATTTGCATTGGTTGCACAGCATATTTTGTTCCTGTGGAGACTTACTTCTTCATAGCATAATTGTGTGGCATTGTGTCTCAGACAATTATTCACCTAGAAAGGGTAAATTTCTCAGGGAGCGGCAGATTTCTAATATGGATTGCAAAAAGAAATCCCGATACCGCAAATTATTTGGGACTTGAAATACGGCCAAAAGTATGGGAACGTCTTGGACGGCTTGTGAATTTTAGTCTACTCTAGAACGCTATGAATTCCGAGCAAGTTATTGTGAATTTACAAAGTTTTTCTCCTTGAATTTTTTAGTATGAATTTTGTTCTTATTTACCAGGCTTCTTATTCCTATGCAGCTTGCCAAACGTGCTGAGTTTTGGGTGAAAGAGCTTGCTCTTTCTAACATGTAATGTTTTCATATATTTCGCTTATTGTTGAAAGTAAAGCAAAAACTACATTACAGGCTCATTGTTGATTAATAAATTTACGACCCTGCAGACACTTCCTGTTTGCAAATGCTACAGTTTCTTTCAGACAACTAATTCTGGCATACCCTGGACCATTGATGCTAGTTTCTATTCTGGTAAGTGCTACTTCTACCGATATTGATGCATTTTTTGAATTGGTTTTATGAGAGGGATGAAGTTTGGTTTGATGGCTGGCTCCAGATTTTTGTTAGCATAAGCAGTTCTTTCTTGTCAACATGCAGTGCCCAGATCCTCATTTCAAGAAGAGGCATCATAAAAGAAGGGTTGTGCAGAAGCCTTTGGTCAATTCAATTATTCAAAATTTAATGCCTGGAGGAAGGGTATGTACATGAAATGCGCTGTACTGTAGCTTACTCGTTTTCCATATGGTTGTATAAATTCCAATTCAGTTTCATAATAATATCAGATGCTCTACTGCATTCTTCCTGTTCCTTGCAGTTTCCAAAGATTTCCTTCTGCATATGAGATATACTTGTTTGATTGGACAGGTTTTTATTCAGTCTGATGTACACGAAGTGGCTCTCGACATGCGAAATCAATTTGACGCAGAGTCTGGTGAGCTTCAGCACATCGACGAGTTTGATCCTAACACGTTGTGTGACTCTGACGGATGGCTACTGAAGAATCCCATGGGAATTAGGACCGAAAGAGAAATCCATGCTGAGTTTGAAGGTGCAAACATTTACAGAAGGTTGTATCGTAAACGAACATAATTAGTAACATTCTTAAATTGAATGATGCACCAAGTTTTGTTGAGAAATGATCTTAGATTTCATGTAGACAAGAAAGATGAATGTTTATACTTAAAAGCTAAGGCATCCGACTATCTTTTTGCCGCATTTTTAGAGATATCAATTCGTATCAGACATGTCATATTCGTGTTATGTTATTTTTTTTTGTCAAATGTCATTATATGTGGCAGAAATATTATAAAAATTGAATTTGTTTTGCTTGTTAAAGGCGGTTCAGTGTGAGTTTTGTGTTTTTCCACCAGTCCGTAGTTGGGTTATAGTTTGAATATTTAAAAACTTGAACTTGACAAAATTTTAAATTTGACTAAATTAATTATTATTTTCAATTCATGTAACTTGTTTAACTCTAAATATATTCAACCAAACAAATCCTCCAATTTAGTGTCAAATTCAAATTGAATTCTTTTCAACCTGAAATAATCAGATTGGTATTAAAAAAAAAAAAACTCCAATACGATCAATCTAACAATATGCAATGCCTGCCTAATGTTCCAACCTAACGTGTCAGTATCACATGTAATCGTGTCAATTAGACTTGGCAATTCGGATTGATGAGTCGGATTTATGTCGGGCTAACATTACCTGTAAACACGATTAGTCCAAATCTAAACTCGATACATTTAATAAACAGGGTCAGAATGTGAAACTTAAATCCAAACCATTTAATAAACGGATTGGCGGGTTGACCTATTTAACTTGCATCATTAGATAAAACTGATAAATTCTCACTAAAAAACACGATTAAAGAGTGCCCAATTAAGCACAACAAATAACATAAATTCAATTTTTTTTAATGTTATGTCATAAATAAATATTCAATAGAAAAATTCACTAACACCACTAATCAATTTAATTGGTACGAATTATCATGTTTATTTATATAGGTTAACATGTTTAATAAGTTAAAAATAATTTAACATATATTACATAAACTTTAAATCTAAATATATGTTTAAATCTATTTTTTAAATATATGGTCTCATATATATTTTTTCATATTAATTTTTTACATATGTTTTGAATATTTAATTTTATAAAATTATTAATAAATTTTTAATGAGTCATAAAAGATCATAATCGGGTCGTATCAGATTTACTTGTTTAATTAAATTTTTAACGAATCATAAACAAGTCAATCCATTTACGACTTAAACTCGTTTATGCCAACTCGAATCTACTTATTTTATTATTAAATCGTGTCAAATTAACGGATCAAATCAACTTTTACATAACGCTTATACACATTATGATAGGAACTTTTACTATCAGTCCCCTAAAAAAAGGAACTCATTGAAGCAACAAATCTCAACTGTTTAATTCAATGAAAATAAATTTAAATAAAAAATAATTTTAATTCTACATAATTTATACATTTTCAGTTAAATAAAAAAACACCTCATTAAGTCCCTTTTGAATTGCCTTATATTAAAATTCACCGGGCTCTATATTTTATTTTATTACGATAATCTAACGCACAACATATCTTCTCGAAAATATAAATATAAAAAGAAACGAAAAGGTGGCGGACGACGCGTCGAAGCAACGCGTACCGTAGAGTTGAATAATCGATAAAATTTGAAAAATATTGTTTAGAAAAGCACCAACTCTGTTTTCCTCTGTCTAATCCTATCCTATAAATAATACTAACGCAATCAATCTGAACCTAGCGCCTTTCCCTGTTATATTTTCCCAAATATCTTTTCGCACTAATCAGCCATAAACATTGCATTTTTTAGGTGAGCCGTCAACACAAGCCCTCCCAACCAATTTCCTGTCTTTCCTTCCTCTGTCTTTTACAGTTGGATTGTGAAAAGGGTTCATCTTGGTTAGTGTTTTTGTTTCTGGGTTTGATTATTATTGGTATTTCTGTTTTGGGTTATTGTTTATATAAAGAAAGTTGCTATAATTTTATGTTCAGAACAATCTTAATGGATGGAGTTATTATGATTTTGTTTTGTGGAACTACAAAGAATGAATAAAGATTGTGTAATCTTTGTGTGTGAATTGGGCACTTGCGGGTAATATTGATAATATTGACTATGCCTGACTGTTGATTTGTTGCCGACACAATATTGTGATTTGTTCTTGGCTTGACTCTTTCTGGGTAGAATTAAGAAATGACTGCTTTGTTTGCATAAAAGTTTACTTTTATTTTTTTATAATCCGGATTTCTCTCATACCTACTATAGTATTTTTTTTTTATCATGGATGCTCTTTTACAAATCAAATTAGTTCAGTGACGGCTCATGGATGCTTTTCTGTTAGAAATCAAACGAGTTTCTAGATTGTTTTTGAGAATTGTTTTGCTAGTTTTGGTGAGGGTGACAAGAATTTTATGTGAACTCATAAGATCTTCTGGTTTGGCATATATCTTTGCGGCTTTTATGGTCTTTGAGTCTCACTCAGTGTTTAAAGTTTTTTCTTTTTCCCTCTTTAATCCAATTTTCCAGATGGATTTGACCATATAATTTGTTTCTTTTTTTCTTTTCTTTTTGATATTCTGTAGGATTAACTTCAAGTTGAAACAAAATGGGAGGTGGAAAGGACAAGCATGATGACTCAGCTGACAAAGGGTTGTTCTCAAATCTTGCTGGTTTTGCTGCCGGACATTATGCGCATGGATCCTATCCGCCCCATGGTTATCCTCCCCAGGGTTATCCTCCACAGGGTTATCCTCCCCAGGGATATCCTCCACAAGGATATCCTCCACAAGGATATTCGCCAGCCGGTTATCCTCCTCCCGGTGGATATCCACCCTCTGGTGGATACCCACCAGCAGGTTACCCTCCCCCCGGTGGATACCCTCCTCATGGTTACCCTCCTGCTGGTTATCCCGGTTCATCTGGTCATCATTCAGGTTAATTTTTTAATGATCTTTTCAGTCAATTTTTGCTTTGTAAGGATTTTCTATTAAGAAGTAGATGGAGAAGTAGATTGGTGAAGTTCTAAAATATGGTCCTTCCTTCAGTTATTAGAAACAAAGCAATAGTAGGATAGGGTACTCTTTTTTTTTTTTTTTTGATAAAATTTCTTTGAAATTAGTATATAATTTAACAATATTTATTTTCTAATTTAGAGCTGAATTTGTTTTAGCATGTTTCTGACTGCATGCTCGTGTTGATTGCTCAATATCTTGGTGAGAAAGAATATTAGTATATTTAGTTTGGAAAGTGTTCTGTTTTCTGTTCTTCATCATGTTTCTACTTTTAAAACATTAAGCACCTCTCATGTGAGTTCATTGGAAAAGTTTGTTTACATTAGTGGTTGCAATCCTAATAACAATGTTGTTACAGGACATGGACCTGGTATGGGGGCATTGTTAGCGGGGGGCGCAGCTGCAGCCGCTGCAGCATATGGGGCGCACCAGCTTTCACATGGTGGTCATCATCTCGGGCACGGAGGTTTCCACGGCTATGGTCACGGAAAGTTCAAGCACGGAAAGTTTAAGCACGGCAAGTTTGGGAAGCATGGAATGTTTGGAAGGCACAAGGGCAAGTTCTTCAAGAGATGGAAGTGAAGTGATGTATTCCCTAGGTTTGTGTAGTGGCGTTGGCTTTGTTTTCTAAATATCGCTTCCTTAAAAGCATTAACTCCAAACTGGGTAGTGTTTTCACAATCCAAATGGATTTAAATGATAATAGCTGCTTTATATTGGTTTCTCTGTATATACATATCAACCCCTGACATTTGAAGTTTTTCTGATTTTTGGTGTTATTTTTCCCATTATTTTAGCTTCTTTAAAGGTGTGTGTACTGAATTAATTTGTGCAAGATTGTAACACCACGTACAATTGTGTTCTTGAGTTGTTGAAGAGGGACTATCTTCGAGTTACTCTCCTCCATCCTAACACACACTTATGAAAGAATTGGGTGGGCAAAATTAGCTTTGTATTTGTTTTTGAGCTTTGTATTTGTTTTTGAGCTTTGACTTTTCACAACCTAAATTTCAAGAATTTTTATGATTTAAGACCAGGTTTTCGTATATTTTATCCTAATCATGTTATAACATAAATCCTATTCATATTAGGAGTTAAATAATCAATCATATCCACCTTAAACACATGGATGACACTGCGAGGGTGTGAATCCTTCTTTGAATATGACACGAAACTTTGCAAAAACAGCGAAAAATTCAAACTTCAATGCAAACACAATCATACACACACACCATGATCACAAGCATGACTTATATTGAAATTAGTTTAACTAATTTAGTGTATATACCTTAAAAGATATCACAATCATGATCGTTAAAATGTCACGAAGAGGTTGCATTAAGTTACCTTCCTGGCTTCCTCTGTGCTCACACACACTAATTAACTAAGCGAAAAAGAAAGTGATAGCTCTATTGTGTTTTGATTTGCACTATGAGATTGGTGATCAAATGATTTGACTTGCCTTGGGCTGTATAGAGGCAGCAAAAGTTGAGAGAATTCTGTTTTCTATCTAGGGATTTCGCCTAAGCAAAGAGAGAGGAGAGGAATGAAAAAAATAACCGCTTATCTACTGCGCTAAATTCTCTCTCACTCTTTCATCCATTTCTTTTGAATTCTGAATGAGATAATCAATAGCTGCCCATCTCATCTAATTTCAATCCTACATTTTTTCCTTTTATTAAATCTTTATTCCAAAATAAAAGATAATAATAAGAGGTTAAATATAATTCAAACTCTTCTCTTTTTTTCCACCTTTTAATTAATTAATAAATACTCATTATTATTTAAAGCGGACTGCCAAATTTTAGCTCCTCTATTAGGCGCTACATGGCGCAAATTTAATCCTATAATTGACCCAAATTGAGAATTTTTATTCTTAAGGTTAACCATGAAGCAACAGAATTTAAAATTTTTAGGTCAACCTAAAATAAAAATTGAATACAACATTAAGGAATTGATTCAAAAAATATTACCTTAATTTTCTTTGAGATGGTGACATCTTTGATGTTGTTGAGGGTTAGGAACTACCCTTGAATGACTTTTGTCTACTTTCACACACACCTACAAGAAACAAAACTTAGTTTCGCTTGTTCTTGCTTTTTGATTTATTTAATTTAAATAAAAAATTAATCTAAGTATTTAAAGACTTGGATCAATTTAAGCCAAGAGAGAGAACACATAGCATTGTCTTTTTTTTTTTGTCCTAGTCATAGGTATTTATAACCATCTAAACTTGAATGGCAAGGAATATGATTCTTAAGTTGGGTTTAAAACAAATAGTCATAGCCTAGTTTAAGGAGGACATGTTATAAGTATAGTAAGAAGTTTATTCCAACTTAGGAATCACACACACGATCCTTGTATGGTGAGGTGGCAAAATTGTTTAATTTGTTTGACAAGCACATGTAGTTTGTCTTAATTCAAGACAGCCTTGCTTAAACCTCTCACTTAGTCTTGTTTAAGACAACATTATCTGTCTTAAAATTCATTAACTTATGGATAATTCTTCATTTTAAACTTCTCGAATTATTTTTCCACGCATTTAATCTCAAATTAAATCATATAAAAATAATGTGATTGAGTTTTGATTGTATATTTTACATGCTAAACTTCGTAAAATATATCAACACAAACAATGCACTTTTTTTAACTTCTCAAATTATTTTTCCACGCATTTAATCTCATTTTTTAATTATTTTTGCGTGTTATCTTGTAAGACCATTTGTTATCGGGATTGACTTCCAAGTCCAATAAACATTATTAACCTTTTGCAATTTTAATAATGACTTAAGTAAATGTTAGTGTAAGCCCTCAGTCCAATATAGTTGTCTCACATAAACTTGCTTATTGTGGATGATAAAGGTGAGACAAATAACATTCTTTATTTCTTAATCTTTGTGCAAAAAGAGAAGATATAATGATCAATGATGTTAGTCATGTTCAATTATTAGTGTAAGTTATTGGATAGTGAAACATATGAACCAAAAATAACATCTAAACATCTCTTATTGATCATTGACAATGAGAATTGCAATTAACTAAAACTAGTATGTTGATCTCTGAGATGATTGTATTTCACCAATCATAGAGCATGGATGACATAAATGACTGGGAGACTACGCGCAATGGACTACATGTAGTAGCTATGACCATGTTTAGTCAAGTACAAGGTGTGAGGAAAAGACGCATGGTGGCAACTACCACGTGTAGTTTGTTGTGACCATGTGTAATTGGTAAATGTGGCTGATTTTTGGAAAGATTAGAAATTGGAGCAGGAGGTGTTAAGCTGAGAATTACAAAAGGAACAAAAGAGGAAATTGAATTAGAAGAGAAAGGAAAACAGAGAGAAATTGAGAGTAATACAGAGAGAGAAAAAGTGCGAGAAAGAGAGAAATTAATTTAGAGAAAACACGAGAGAGAATTTGAGAGATTAGACTAGGAATCGAGTTAGAAATATACGATTGAGTGTAGGATTGAGCAGGAGATAATTAAGTCGGTACAGGAAATTCACAGAGAAAACGGTAAGAAATTTATGAACGTATATAGGGTTTATTAAGAATTGAATTCCAATTTAGCTTAGAATTAGAATTGCCTATGAATTGATAAATATAAGAAGTTGAGAAATTGATATAGAATCATACGTACAAATATATTGTTCATTTGATTTTTTTATAGAGAATTTCGTATATGATTATATAGGATATCAATCGAGACGACAGTAGTAGGATCGAAATCCAGAGGAGCTCCAAATATTACACATATTCTGGTGAGTAATCTAACTCACTTTTAAATATAGAAAATCGCACGGTTCAAGATTCAACCTCCATCTCTTGAATCTTACACTTTATTTAGTTAAATTCTCACACATTTTCTTTTCTTGTTAATTTTATCACCTTTCCTGTAATTATATTTTAATAAAACGTTTAGTTGTTTTCATATGCCTTGTTTAGCATGAGGTAAGTGAGGAAGTGGAAGTGAGTTATAGGAGAAATAATTTCCCTAGTCATGCTTGGTTGTCATCAAGTAGGGAAGTTGATTGTTGCTTAGGGAAGTAACTTACTCTAGATGGGGGAAGAAAAATTCTAGGGAGAGAGGTGAGTTTTAACTTCCTTATTATGAAATTACTCTTTGTCCTTTTCTTTGTTAATCTTTATTATTTTTTAGAATTTAATTGAATTGTATATTAATTATAATTATGGATTTATAATAAATTTAAACTAATTATTTTTATTTTAAATTAGACATGTTTAAACTAATAAACATGTCGTATTTACAATAAATGGGCCACATGGGTCAACCTATATAACCCTTTTATTAAATGGATCGAGTTAGGGTTGATGTTAAACAGGTTAGGATCATAAACAGATCGACCCGTTTAACCTATTTAAAGTTTGAGTCATAAACGGGTTGACACGTTTAGACATGACATGACACGAATTGCCACCCCTACTCATGACTCATAAAACATGATCATCTTAGGAATTATATATCAGACTTAGTTTATTTTTATTTATATGACAATAATCAACTAAATGCAATGTTATAAAAACCGGACCGAACCAGCGGGTCGGACCGGTGAACCGGTTACTGGTCCGGTCCCGGTTCAACATTCAAACTGGTCTGCAAGAGAACCAGCATTAAACCGGTAAAAATCGCGAATCGGTCAGTTCAACCGCTGAACCGGACCGGTTTTTAAATATTAAAAAACTTAAATAATTTAAAAAATATATAATTTTCTATATTTATATATACTTATTTATATTATTTTTAAATTACCGGTTTGACCTGTAAACCACCGGTTCGACCAATGAACCAACCACTCAGTTCCTTTTCCGGTTCGATCTCCGGTCCGGTTCTGATAACACTGACTAAATGTGTTTAAAGTAATATTCTTATATGTTTTAAGGATTTACCATCCATATCATATTTCGAAAACTTAAGCAAAATCATTGCTCAAGAATGTTTTATTAATTTAAACATTAAAAAGCATAAGCACAAAAAATAAATGCCTCGAAATGAATTAAAAAAAACAGAATATAATACTTTGATGCTGGTTTAACAAGTGCAAAACTTTATAAAAATTCTAATTTCTCTTGGATTTTTAGAATTCGGTATATCTATTTATAAATTTGTGAACATTCTGAAAGTCGAGAAACTTATGAGATTGTTAACCACCAGGAAAATATGTTTTGATGAAAGATAAAGAGAAAAGAATTTTTTTTTTTTTTGAAATGGACCTTATCCCTAGTCGCCTCAACCCAGCTAGGCTGGCCTCAGGCTCTTAGGGTACCTGTCCCTAGACAACCCAGCGATGCTGGCTCCTCCAGAGGGAGGTGGGTAAGT
Organism: Breynia disticha f. nivosa; assembly: GCA_948193385.1. Lineage (NCBI taxonomy): Eukaryota > Viridiplantae > Streptophyta > Magnoliopsida > Malpighiales > Phyllanthaceae > Breynia > Breynia disticha. Next base: position 3,433 of record CANYCX011758123.1, on the reverse strand, counting down.
TTTATTAATGTAACCAAGTTCAGGAGACCTAAATGGTCTTACATAACTACAATAGAGAGGAACCGGGCTTTCGCTTTGATCATAATACAATAAACTCAAAAGCTTGGATGAGAGGTCTTCTAATGTATACAATAAACTCAAAATTAAGTAGCAAATGATGTAGTATGAAATCATTACCTGCCCTGACGGACTGTCTAATGTATACCAGACTGCACCAGTTTGACCCTCACTCTCAACAGGGACAGTCACAGAACCAAGAATGGTGCTCTTCCAAATAATGTCCCAATCATATATTGTCACAGTAATCTGCCATGAACATTGATAGAATATTATTGAAATTAGGTACCAGGAAAATTACTACTGAATAACCAGTTGTTATTCAAATATGGCATTATCAAACAATAGTGCATTTATATAGAGTTGATCCAAATAAATAACTTTCTACAGCAAGAACTGAAGCAAAAACAAAAGCAATTCTCTCAGAAAGCCAAAATCTACTTTCATACCAATTCCTAGAATAGATTACCCATGACACATACCTGGGCAGGAAGCTCATCAACAGAAAAGTTGAATTCTTCTCCCCACATTGGATTTCTTGAACCAGGGACCATAGAACTGAGGTGGCAATATATCAGCTTTTAAAAGAAAAATAGGCAGAAAAGAAAAAAGCAAGCGAACCAATATATTGAAGTGTATTATGTCGGTACGGCAAACAATTGTTGGATAATTTCAACTTTCTATATACATTAGTCGATATAATATCAGTAATCTGCTTCAGCGAAACAAAAAAACTAAAATTAATCCTTAATTTCATTTAGCTGAACAGCCAAATACTGCCAACAAATAAAGGTGAAAGATAGGGAAACATAAAGTAAGCTTAGTTAGCAGATTCCTATTATAAAATATACAACAGGAAGAACTGGGCACTTTGGCCAAAAAGTAATTGTCTCATTCAGTAAGCCATATTAGTTATAAATAAATTGCCAAAGCAAGCTTGAGCCTTTTATGTTAAGTGCCCAATATTTCCAAAAGAAGTAAAGGAGAGCAAATCAAATAACCTGAAACGTTTTTCTGTTCCACAAGTAATGATAGCATAAGGATCTGAAGTGCCATTTAAATTTGCACCTATGAGATTCTTAGCCGCCAACAACTCCAACTGATAAATAAAAAACAGTCCAAAGGTTATAATTAAATAAAAAAGAAAATCTCTGCAAGAATGATACTGACTCCCAATGCGCCAATCTTCGTCAACTGACAAAATATACACCAAAATCATCGATGTCAACCAGATCCAAGAATACCTTGATAATATATGCAGAATTTGCTTGAAAATCTCCTTTCAACAGTGGGGCCATCTACAAAATAATGGCAGAACTGCATGTCAAAGAAATGGAAATTACTTCAAGAAACAAGCGACAAGCAACACTAAAGCATTTGAACAGAATCAGAGCAGTCTGCTTCTATATAAGAGGAAGCACAATACAAATCAACTTTTATCAATTTCTAAAGAGTTAATAGATCGAAACATATACATCTCAATCAAGAGTGTTTATTCCCAAGCATTGCAAGAATGCCTAACCTATACTATCGTATAGGCCTTCCTGAAGGCATCGGTCATGAAAGAGCAAATATTGAAGATGCTCAATGAAACCATTATTGACAGAACAAACAAACTTAATAACCAGTTTCAATTCTTCAAATGGTTTGTTTCGAAAGAAGTACAGAACTGACAGTGTAACAGATAAAAAAATGAAAAATCCAATAAAAATGAACCCAAACAACACTATAAAGTTCATATCTTACCAAGCAACTAAAATCGTAAAATCGTAAAACACTATTCTCTGATAAACCAACTTCAGGGAAAAAAACATGAAAATTGTAGTTTCTATTCAAAATTTACATAATCACATATATTTGAAACTGGAAATATAAAAAATAACATTACAAATCACTAATTATCGCTTTCAAAGTATAATTCCAAACGGTGACATAAAACTGACCATACACAAATAAGTATACTTCTTCTTTTAATCCCCGTAATCATTAACAAAGATAAAAACTTTGACTCAAGCTTTTACATTTCCATACCACTGTTGATCATATAATACAAATTATAAAACCACAACAGAAATTCACCAAAATCTATTCTAAAACAAAACCAAATTCAATCCAAAAACAAAAAAAACAAACTTAATCATGACAATACACAAAAATTGAACTAAACCAATCAAAAGTCAACAAAAGATTAACTAGCTTTACGCAAAAAAAAATCGCAAAAAGACCAAAACTTCCAGCACAAAAATACCAAAATAACCTTATTATTATCATCAACGCCATCTAAAGTCCCGGAACTCTCCCGATCACCGTCGCCGCCGTTTCCTCCGCCGCCGCTCCACGCAAACCACCACCAGGCGGCGATCACGAACAAAGCCGCCGCCAAAGTTACTTTGATCTCCCACCACGATGGTAGTAACACTTCCATTGCGGAATCCATGAGAAACAACGTCGCTTAGACTTTTAATTGAAATTGATTGGATTGAGTTTAAATTATAGATTGAGATTTAGGGTTCGGATGAAAAGAATGATGGTGGAATGAATAATAATAAGAAATAAGCGATTAGTGATTGGAATGAAGGCGAGGGAATTTGAAGAGTGTAGAAATGGAGAGCATTTGTAGAGAGAGAAAGAGGGACTTTTCTATTAATTTAATTTCTTTTATTTTTTAGAGAGAGAGAGAGAGAGAGAGTCAATGTTGGACCGTTGAGGTTTTTGAACGTGGAAATATTACAGAAAGGACTAAGCAGATGCATTTGCTTTTACGCTTTTGTCCTCTGATTCTTTGTTCCACTTCGGTCGAAATTTGGTGAAGTTGGTTTTTTTTTAAACTTATTATCCAAAATTTGATTGAATCATTATATTATTTTGAGATATAATTTGTATGAAATTATTTTGATTAGTGGTAATATGATTTTTTCTAATTACAAGTTTGGACAGTACTGAAGATTTGGAAGACACAAAACAAATAAAGACAAAAACTTATTGTATTTTAATATTATTTTTATTCTATTTTTAACTTATATAATTTCATTTTTTTCAAAAAAAAAATTGAAACCGTTACTGATTGAATGATTTGATTGGAATTGTGCCGGCCCGAGTCGGCTGTTCTTGACCAAGAGATGGGTTGGAAAGAGAGGGTAGTATGGTAATTCTGGGAACACGGAGGTTTTTAGGACGCGCGAAAGGGAGATAAAAGAAAAGAAAAGGAGATGATGTAAATGGGAACTGCAGAGTAGAGAAAGTGATATTCAAAAGTTGTCAGCGTCGATCACTATTTTCTGCTTTCGTCCTAGGATTAAGCTAAACTTGTCTTTCTCATTTTATTTTTTATAAATCAAATTATTTATATATATATATATATATATATATATATATA
>CANYCX011756775.1:0-13668 GCA_948193385.1 Breynia disticha f. nivosa | reverse complement strand
TCTCTCTCCTCCCTCTGTTTCTTCTTCTCCCGAGCTTCTCTCTCTTTTTCTAAAGTTGGAAATGATTTCTGGGAACTGCCCACCTATTCCACCGCTTATATACATATTTTTATTATTTTATTATTTTATTTATTATTATTTTTTTAATTTTAAATTTTTTTTTCGTAAATACTTTAGGTCTACTTTTTGTCAACCTTCGATTCACTGCTCTTTTCTTTTAATTTAATAAATTATCAATCATTTTAATTTTCTTCTTAATCTTATGATTTTAAGACGAGGATGTTACAGATAGACTTTGCATACAATAATAGTTTCCATTCTAGCATCAGAATGGCCCCGTATAGAGCTCTGTATGGTAGAAAATGTCGTAGTCCAGTGTTTTGGGGTGTTGAAGGGCTGCGACAGATTGAAGGTCCTAAGTTTGCACATAAGATCGTGGATAAAGTGCAGATTATTAAAAAGAGTATGAAGGCTGCTCAGGATTGACAAAAAAGTTATACGGATCAGCATATGAGGGAAATCACTTATGAGGTCAGCGAGAAGGTGTTTTTGAAGGTATCGCGTTGGAGGGGAGTTCTACAGTTTGGAAAAAGCAGGAAGCTAAGTCCAAGGTTTATTGGGCCGTATAAAATTGTGAAACGGGTTGGACCATTAGCTTATGAGCTTCAGTCACCCGACGAACTCTCAAGTTTACATGATGTATTTCATGTGAGTATGCTGAGACGATAAAAATTAGATCCCAGTCATATAATAAAAGAACCAGAAGTGGAGATAGGAGAGGACATGACCTATAAGGAGGAGCCGATGGAAATCCTGGATCGGATGGTTTGTAAATTGCGAAATAAGGAAATTCCAATAGTAAAGGTGAAATGGAGTTTCCATTCTCTGAAAGAGGCTACGTAGGAGGTTGAAACGGAGATGCGTCATCATTATCCTCACTTATTTCCTGATACAGGTACGATTTTATATTTCGAGGGCAAAATTTTCTTAAGGGGGTAGATCTGTAACGTCCTAAAATTTTGAAAAAATAATAATAATTTAATTAAATATATGAAAATGTGTACTAACAATCGGTAACTATTTTTGGTGTTTACACATGTGTTAGGTGGCCGAAATCGAGGTTAGAACATCAGGGGTGAATAGTGACGAGATTGAGTTTCTTAACCCTAGGCCCGATTTCGTGTTCTGTTGTTTAGGTAAGAATCTTTGGGCCCTGTTGAGGTTGATTGAATCGTCAATTTGAATTATTGTTAATTGATGATAGAGAGGTATTAAAGATTGTGAAATTGGTGAAGGGTTTTAGTAGGAAAAGTGATGGAAGTGGTATTTATTGGAAGTGTGAGAGGTTAGATTTGTATAACATATTTAAGTGAAGTGGTTAGAAACATTGAATGTGGTTGGTGAAGAAATGAGGAAAGAAATTAAGTAAGGTAGTTAGGAATTATTAATGATAGGAAGGGAAACATAGAGAAATATGATCACCTAAATATATAAGTACGAGATCATTGCTAAACTATTGTGTTGCATAATATTGTGCTTAAATAATTAATATAAATAATTAATTTTTCATTAGGTGGTCAAAATCCCAAAGAGGGGAGTTCCAGACCGGAGCCTTAGGTGTGTTTTGTAAGTTAAGCAACGCGAGCGAAACTTCTTATGCTTGTATGTTTCTTGCATGAGAAATGTATGATTTGATTGATTGAGTATTATGCGATATGATCATTTCAAATTACTTTATAACAAAAGCTTGATTTCTAAGTTCGAGTGCCACTTGAAGGAAGGGGAGATTATACGTAAGTGATAGTCGAATTTAGAGGTCACTATTATGTTGAAATTATGTGATGTGAAATTGTGTAATTTATGCACATGTATGGGTGTCCATACATTGAATTGAATGTTGAAGTGTGAGTAATGGAGTAATTATTACATAAATATGATAAAAGTCAGAATAAGAAATTTAGAAATCATCAGAAAGTAAGGACGGATTTTGCCTAAATGTGTAACTAAAGTTTGATTGCTAAATTGTATAGACAAAAGAAATGAAAGTGTTGAGAACATGTGTCTTTAATTAGCCTTGATTGAGATGGTAGTGCTTACAAGAGATATTGAGAATTGTGAGATCTGGATTGAGAATAAGCTTAAAAGATGCATCATATGCGTGCGAGTTGTTTGTCGAGTGAATTGGTAAAAATAAAGTGAATTAACTATGGATGGGATATGAATTTGAAATAACTCTGTGCATGGTGTGTATGGGCATACATATGGACTGGTTAGTTTGCATTAGGCTTGTATAATTTCTATGTGTGTGTAAAACAAAATGGTTCAAGATATAGAATGCCTTGCAAGCATAATTGAAAATGGTAGGTAAATGGTGAAAGAGATTATACGTAAGTGATAGTCGAATTTGGGGGTCACAATTATGTTGAAATTGTGTGGTGTGAAATTATGTAATATATGAACATGTATGGGTGTCCATAGATTGAATTGAATGTTCAAGGGTGAGTGATGGAGTAATTATTAAATAAATATGATAAAAGTTAGAATAAGAGATTTAGAAATCATTAGAATGTAAGGACGGATTTTCCTTAAATGTGTAACTAAAGTTTGGTTGCTAAATTGTATAGACAAAAGTAATGAAAGTGTTGAGAACATGTGTCTTTAATTAGCCTTGATTGAGATGGTAGTGCTTACAAGAGATATTGAGAATTGTGAGATCTGGATTGAGAATGAGCTTAAAAGATGCATCATATGGGTGTGAGTTGTTTGTCGAGTGAATTGGTAAAAATAAAGTGAATTAACTAAGGATGGGATATGTATTTGAAATAACTCTACGCATGGTGTGTATAGGCATGCATATTGACTAGTCACTTTGCGTTAGGCTTGCATAATTGCTATGTGTGTGTAAAACAAAATGGTTGAAGATATAGAATGCCTTGCAAACATAATTGAAAATGGTAAGTAAATGGTGAAAGGGATAATCTCTATAAAAGATGTGCAAATCAGTTATGAAAACATAATATAAAAGCCATGTACTGAATGTGAGCTGACATTTAAGTGCATGTGGAAGTTAAGTGTGAAAAATATGCATGGTAATGTGACTGTGCTAAAATTTGTGTTTGGAAATTTTATGATAATTAGATACTACAATTGAAATGGTTGGTTGTATAAGAAACAGTAATGATGCTCTATGAATTATGGTTTAGCGGGAAACCCTTTAGGGGTATGATTTATGTTATGGCTTATGATTGAGATAGAAACCTTCCCTTAGCATGAGCGAGTTAACGAGAGATGAACCTGGAGATGAGATAACTATCTTATCATTATAAATGACTAAAACCAATTAAGAGTGAAAACTAAAGTGATAATCTAGAAACTAGATAATGGAGTAATACTAATGTGAGGAAACCAACAGTGAATATACGAGAGAAATTGTACATAAGGGGAAATTATTATAGGTAGTCACTAAGTGATGATATTGGGAGACTATGGTAATGTATCATTGAGGATTTGACTGTGGTGTGTGACTATTGAGGTTGCTATCACTCATTCTTTCTCTTGAAGGTAGTGCCAAGTTGTATTTTGTATCTGAAAGTGTTCATTTGACTTCCTACATAGGTTTTGACCAAGGGTAGGACATTATTGCAATTTTTCATACATGTTTTGCATTCTTACATTTTCTTCTTATGCGTACGTATGCAAATCACAATTCATACCTCTTGCATACCTACCTTGGGCTGGCATTACTAGATAGATGGGAGATCGCGAGCATAGATATATATGTATATGGGTTGTGAGAGTTAGATGAGAGAGGTTGGAACAGGGAAGAAGAAGACTCTATTTTGGCTATTCATGTGAAGTAAGTAAAAGGGTGTGGAACCATAATTTGATAGTAAATGTGTGTATTTGTTGAAAGAGAGGAACTAAGTTTAAAAGGGGTGTTCGTGCAAAGAATGAGTGAAACTTAATGAATGTTCGCTTTTCATGAGTAGGTAATTCATAAATAAGTGTGTCTGCATAATGTGTGCAAGGAATAATAGCGATAAAGAAGAGAAAAACATAAATGTTTACATCAAAATGTATATGAATTGTGAGTTGACTGACAAACTGTGAACATGGTTGAAATTAGCTAATATGAGAAAGTTAGTAAAACACTTGAGTGTGAGAGGTGTAAGAATGTTAATGATAGACTCTACTCGTGAATGAATATGAAATTGGGAACCCTAAGGTCCTTATGTGTGAATCATATGTAATTGAACATGTAAGTTAGAGGGAATCTAAACAAATGCTAATACTAAGTAACAGGTTCGATGGTGTTGGTTGCCTTAAACGTGAAAATTAAAACTGAAAGGTGTGGATTTTAATATCATGTATGAATGTGAGCTACACTTAAAAGTTTCTAATTATTAATAGTATGTTTGATTCTTGTTGATGGTCTAAGCTGATGAATTGATGCCGAAATGTGGAGTCGAGTGGGTTAAAAACCTAACTTGCTTCAATTTTGGAGACAAAATTTCTTATGGGGGGACAACTGTAACGCCCTAGAAATTCATCTATTCTAAATTTAAATAATGCTTATGAATGAGAAGGAAATACGTGTGTGTGTTGTTTGATTCCTCGCATGTGCAGAGGAAGTAGTGTGACTTTGGTTAAAACTAAGGTAACGAATGATCCTATCGTTGAATAAAATTGTAAAGGATGTTATGTTATATGTTTGGGTGTGGAACAAGGTATAATTCAAGATTAATTTATGTTAAATCCATGTGTAATGATATTGGAATTTGATATAGAGGCATGAGTATAGATATTATCAAAGTTAGGTTATGGGATCGAGAAATGCAAAGAATAGAGGAGGTACAGGCTGTTGTGTATGATGGTTGTATTTGATCTTGATATATGTGTTAATTCATTGTAAATTGATGTTAATTAAGTTGATATAATGTTTATTTTAAGTTATAAGCATGTATGTATAAGTATATAGGTGTTGGAAGATCGAAGGAAGTCAAAAAAGTTGGAAATGGCTGTCTGGAGGGAATTAACGTATGTTAATGCACACATTAACATACGTTAATATGGATTAACGTACTTTAATCCATGAGAAACATATATTATTCATAGTCAGTTTCCAAAAATCTGCATTTCGTTAACGTACGTTAATTTGCAAAATAACGTACGTTATCGGGGGACTGGACATGTCATTAAAAGGCCGAGAACAGCCATAAACAGGGTAAAAACAACCGCAAACCTCTCAAACACTCTCCCAGCTTCCCAACCCCGATCCTAAGCCTTCCCAAACACATAACCTACCAACAAACATCGAGATTTTAGTGGATTAACATCGATTGTGACCACTAATCGATCCTTTCTCACCCTAGGGTTAAAAGCTATAGGAAAAGGTAAGAATTTCTCGATTCATGACTGAAATGTGATGGAAAATATATATATTTGGTAGGGGTTTCATGGGTTTTTGTTGTAGTTTATTTTTCCATAATCCTTTAACCCTAAAACACAAGATTTACTGAGATTTAAAGAATTAGAGTTTAGTAAATTTTGGGAAAACTATGAGGAATGTTGAAAGATGATACATTGTTGTTAAACTATAATAAATATGATTAAAACTTTGTAGGGAACGATCAATGTAACCCAAATCGAGGATCGGGCACCGAATAGGTTCTTGGGAGCCGAGGTAAGTGTACTTAACGCTTACTTTGGATGTGTTGATCCTTATTTTGGTTGAACGAATGTTGGAATATGATGTTGTTTTGTGAGAATGCAAAATGTATGTTTGGATGCTTACGTTGGTATGTTTGACTTTGTATGAATAGGTTTATGGGATGATTGTGGTCTTGTGATGGAATAATAATGAGTGTGCTAAATGAAAGCCTAATATTGGATATGCCTTATGTAGAGTTTAGAAGGAATATCGAATGTTTGGATTTGGTGAGTTATGGTTGACATGTGTAAATGTACCGTGAAAGATTATTAATGAATGAAAAGTATGGTTGGTATGTATAAGTATTGTTGATGACTATGGTGATATATGTTTGGCTTGTATGCGAATATGGCCTAAGGGAACATTGTGAGTATGACAATGTAACGAATTATGTATGAGCATCCATATGCACGATATGAGTGTTCCTTATTGACGTTATGATGAACTCCCTTTGGGTTACAATATTGTGTGTTTGGTTTATGGCGCGAGTTGGCTTATGTTATGAAATGAATGTTTTGACTCTGGTTATTTGGGATTTATGTGATGTTGATGCCACGAGATGGCCGTGTGAAAAGAATGCGCATATTCATGATAAAATGAACATTGAATGTATGATGTGGAACCATTGAGTACATATGGTATGAATGGAGAAAAACTTATGTATGGCCTGAGAATGCTTGACTTGCATTCACTTATGAGGAATTGTGTATGGAAATGGAATGCATGATTGGCATTCATTCACGACATTGTGAATATTTGCATGAGCACATTTGTATGTTCATGCCTTAAGATAAGAGGGGTATGCCCAAATTTAAGTAAAGATGAGTGAAGCCTCTCTTTATAAGAAAAACGAGGGGTTTAGCCCAATATACGTAAAAATGAGTGAAGTCTCTCTTTACGAGAAAAACAAGGGGTTTGGCCCAATATGCGAAAGGATGAGTGAAGTCTCTCCTTATATAAAAATAAGGAGTTTGGCCCAATATGCGCAAGGATGAGTGATGTCTCTCCTTATTTGAAAAGGCACGAAGATTGAGTGAAGTCTCTCTCCTGCAAAGTTTGAGGCTCTAGAGCATTTCATTGTGTTGTTGCATTAGCATTTTCATAATGCATCCATTCGATTATTGTGGTTGATGATTGTGTGAGAACCTTGGAATGCTAAGGCATGTATGAGTGTATATGTTAATGGAATGAATGACCTAATGTATGAACATAAATGATGATGTATGTATATATGGGATACTAAATTGTATGATGGAATGAAAGTTGATGATGGTTTGTATTTAAGCATGTGTTATGAAATGATCGATGGTTATGTTGAGTTTATGATTATGGTTTTGATCTTCTAAGTGTATGTTGAGTTGTGTTGAAGGATTAATGGTTAAGATGAGGATAATTATATGTAATTTTTTGGTTAAGATGCTAAGAATGTTATGGTGGCTTGTTTTGATAAGGCTTATTGTTAGGAATATGTATGAGTTTGTAGAATGGTGTCTTTAATACTTATGTTTTAAAAGATTAAACGTAATATTAGGATGTATAATAGACTTGTGGGGATGGCTTGTGAGTTGTTTGGTATGCTTAATTTGAAATGATATGTGTATGTATAAGAAAGACTTGTGAAATTCAAATAGAATGCATCAGATGCCAAATAACGTACGTTATTTAGGTAGATAACGTATGTTATCACTTGTAAACCTACGTTAATCATCCATTAGCATACGTTATTCATACCTGTAGATTTGGGGAAGAATAACGTAAGTTAATGAGGGTATATGCATACATTAATTTGACCTAGAAGCTCTATTTTCGACTAGACTAGCATACTAATGCATACCTAAAGTATCCTAATGATCTAGGATGTTTTCCTTAGTGGATAAACACTTAAAGTGCATGTATAAACACATAAAATGATTGTCTGTGAGATGGCTTTAAGGCGCCATGAGGGAGGATAGGCCGCAGAAGCCGAGGACTCCCCCGCACCTCAGCATAATAGTGACACAGATGAAAGCTTACTAAGTATTTTAAAATACTCACTCGTGTTTTGCTGAATTGTGTGCTAGAGACAGGTATCAGGGATGGGACTCCGTGAGTGGCGAGGCTAGCGGTGCGATACTGAAGGTTGAGCTCATATGGTTTTGGTTGTATGGATTTACATGCATGTATAACTTAAACTTGTGGAAATTGTGAAATGGCATGTAGACCATTTTCCTTGCTTCCTCATTGTCAAAATCATATTTGGTATTTTAGCTAACTCTGTTTTATGTTTTAGGTTTTATGAAACTCTATCTTCATTCGTCTCTCTTATTTCTAGTGTTTTAAAAAAATAAAAAAATATACTGTGATTTTCAACTTTATTTAAAAACGAACTTTGAGAAATTTGGCGTCACAAAATTTCTAGGAATAGAAGAAGAGGTTAGTTAAGGCTCTAGTTTTGATGTTACCTTTGCATGGAGGTGGTTTTGTTGTTTGTACAGATGCTTCGGGAACTGGGTTAGGTGGAGTATTGATGCAGCAGGGTAGAATTATTGTATATACTTCACGACAGTTACGACCGCATGAGAGTAACTACCCGACACACGATTCAGAGTTAGCAGCGATCATTCATGCTTTAAAGGTTTGGTGTCATTATCTATACTGTGAGACTTTTCAGATATTTACCGATCATAAAAGTCTAAAGTATGTTATGACACAACGACAGTTGAATCTTTGACAGAGGCGGTGGATTGAGTTGTTGAAAGATTACGACTGAACGATTGAGTATCATCTTGGGAAAGCGAATGTAGTCACTGATGCACTTAGCAGAAAAGAGACATGGGATGATGATTCAGTTACCTATAGAGCGGACTATCTATTTGCTTTGAGAGAGTTACGAGTGCAGTTGGATTTGATCAAAGCTCAATTTTTTGCTAATATCCGAGTTAGACCTCAGATGAAAGATGTGATTGCTGGGCGTTAGAAAGAAGATGATCATTTCATACAGATTAAAAAGAAAGTAGAGCGAGGAAAGGTACCTACTTTACACTGAGTTGATGATACTAGTGTATTATAGCATCGGGATAGACTATGTGTTCCAGATATTTCAGAGTTAAAGAACGAGCTGACAGATGCTCATTCTTCTCCTTTATCATCAGTTCATGTAGGTAGTACAAAAATGTATCGAGATTTGCGAGAGTTGTATGGTGGGTACATATGAAGCGGGAGATAGCAGAGTTTGTTGCTAGATGTCTCTAGTATCAACAGATAAAAGCATAATATCAGGCTCCGATAGGAAAATTGAGACCACTTGAGATTCCAGAATGGAAGTGGGAGAAAATCACCATGGAGTTATATGTTGATGAGATTGTCAGATTACATGGTGTTCCTACTTCGATTGTGTCTGATCGCGATCTTAGGTTTACATCGTGATTCTGGCAGAGTCTCTAGGATGCGATGGGTACTCGTTTGAGGTTTAGTATGGGTTTCTATCAGCAGACTGATGGTCAGTCGGAGAGGACGATTCAGACAGTTGAGGATATGTTACGAGCGTGTATTCTAGAGTTTGGTCATAGTTGGGACGATCACTTACCTTTAGATGCGTTTGCATAGAATAACAATAATCATTCTATTATCGGGATGGCACCTTATGAGGCATTATACGGGAGACAGTGCAGGAGTCCAGTTTACTGGGATGTTGAGGGTTTGCGACATATTGAGGGAACAGAGTTGGTTCAACAAACCCTTGATAAAGTGAATGTTGTGAAAAGATGTATGCAAGCAGCTCATGATCGTCAGTAGAGCTACTACGATCGACATCACAAAGTATAAGGTTGGAGAGCGAGTTTTCTTACGATTTTCACCCTGGAGAGGTGTGATTCGATTTGGGAGACGGGGTAAGTTGAGTTCTGGGTATATCGGACCGTACGAGATTATAAAGAGAATGGGACCACTATCTTACAGACTGAAGTTACCAGTAGAGTTGTCCAAATTACTCGATGCATTCCATGTTTCTATGTTGAGACGGTACCGATCAGATTCTAGTCACGTGTTGAGTACTCCAGAGTTGGAGATTTCTAATTCTGATGAACTGACTTACAAGGAGGAACCTATTCAGATATTAGACAGACAGGTGAGACAGTTGAGGAATCGTGAGATTTCGATGGTTTTGGTGAAGTGGAGTTTTCATTCACCAAAAGAAGCGACTTTGGAGGTCGAGGGAGATATGAGATGTCAGTATCGATATCTTTTTCCTGATTCTACGTGATATCATTGATGTATGTTTTGATTCCAGATTTTGATATAGAATGTTACGATTTATTTTTCCTTCAGAATTCCTTGATTTGAAATTTTGGTTTCTAAAAGGGGGAGAATTGTAACATTCTGGATATTTTTCATCATTAAATGATGATAGATAAATTTTTAAGCATCAATATATAAAGGTTGATCAAAGGTTGACACAAAATAATCGAAAAAATCGAAGAAATCTGAAAAGGGAAATATGCGCAGTGGACAACAAACTATGCGTGTTTGGCACGACCACGCGTAGTTTACATTCCACCATGCAAGAATTAACAAGGTAACTATGATTGTTAGTTGGTTTATGTAAGGTTTACAAAGACATATGAAGAGTGTATTGATTTTTGCTGATCTTGGAATGATAGAATATAAAAGGTTGCTGGAAATATTTGTGATTAAGTGTAGGAAGTTGAATGATTCATTGTGAATGATTTAGAGATGGAAATCATGGAATAGATGGAATTGAGGAAGATTAGATTTAGAAAGGATTGTTGGAAATGTTGACATATGGTAGATTTAAGGATGTCAAGTGATGCTTTGATGATTCTTTACTTAGAATTTAATGTATGAATGAATGATTAATGTAGTGTATATGATTCCTTACGTATATGCGGATCTTTACACTGCTGAGTAGTTTTTGAGCCGGTGTAGGTTCTTATTTTGCTTGATTTCAAGGTAAGTGTTCTTACGCTTACTAAAATGATTCGTAATTGATTTGGAATTATGTTAATTAGGCAAAAGAATGATAGTTGGCATATAATGCATTGTTGAGATTGTTAGAATTAGACGAATCAGATTGAAACAGTGGAATGGATTAATGAATATGGTTGGTTAAATGTTGACAATTGGTTGATTTGTTTGTTTTAGTCTTATGCTAATGGAAATGATATAATACTTGTGTGGTATTTGCGTATTGTCTGAATTTGATATGTTATCTTTATTCTGGATGTGTGGCATTCTATGCTCTGTGTGAGCTATGCCTGTATGGATATGATTTGCTCTGTGTGAGCTTTGCTGTGTCTGAATATGAATGATATTCATATTGATTACATTCATACATTTGCATATCGTATATCTATGTTACATGAGCCTATGTGGCAACCATTATGATTATTCCTGTGTGAACTTACCTGTGTGGATCAATAGACTGAGGTGTGTGATGTCTAAAATCTCGCCTGTGTGGTACAGAGATAGTATTTGAGGACTAAGCTACGTGCGGTCCAGAAACCCGGGTCGTCCTGTGTGAATTTGCATTAGCATTGACATTTCATTGCATATAATTGCATTTATGTCATATTTTGAGATCTGCGTGATCTAGTTTGGTTGTGTGTTGTTTTCTATCTGTGTGAATTGTTCGTTTGGCATACAGGGATTCCTAGGGAGAAGATAGATGGGCATCTCCTCTGCTGATTTATGCTTTTCCCTGCACTACATTTAAGTTATAAAAGCTAAGAATACTTACTAGGTGTAGTTTATACTCACCCCATTTATTGTATTAAATGATTGTATAGATCATATGCAGCTGTTGTTACTGGACTACTGAGTTAATCAGTATTCTTCGAGCTTACATCAGAGATCGAGCTCCAGTTTACATTTTTGATATTTTGGTTTTGTACATATGTTGTATAGTTGTATATACACGCAGGATTTTAGTTTGAAATGTTTTCAAACTTATTTTGCTTCTGTTGTTATTATGTTTTCAAATGTAATAGTTTGGGTCAAGATTTTATATTGTAACGTGTATATATCTTTTATCTTCTATCTCTCCTCTGTTTTTACATTTGATTTTGTATCATTTCTTTTAATTATAATGTTTATCAGGGAAATCAGGTTTTAAAAATGACCTTCACAATTATTCGGCCATGTAGAGCTTTTGTTTGCACTTTTTGAATAGTGGCATTCAAATAAACATTGTTCCTAATATCTTCGAGGTCTTACAATTGTAGTTTCCTTTGTTGACCTAGGCATCCATGTCGGTCTTGCATTGCTTTATTGCCTAGTATTCTCTATGTTCAATCTCTAGAGGCAAGTGACAGGTGACCAGCTCTAGCAAGTGCACCAGAATCGATGTAGTTTTACCGCTGAAGTGGAACTTCCGGGATCGAATCTCTCGAGGAACGCATTAATTAAGTTGATTTGGTGCTAAAATAGAAATGAAAGAAAGTGATAATCATGATAGGTTGGTGTGTTATATCATGTTCGAATAGTAAAAACAGATAAAAGTAAGAGGTAAAAATAATAATGAAAAGTGTTGGATCTTCCTAGAACTCCATAGACTTGTATTTGGTTTCCCAATTGGTTATGAAGCCAATGAAGGTGTTCTAGCACTATCCTTAATCAAGAGTTCCTTTTGGACTGCTCAAGATTGCGTCCTTAAAACTAGCCAATGTTCTACTCTCGTGATACATTGGAACTAGTAAAGGCATAGTCACTTAGGCATTTCATCGAACACATTAAGGGTGCTTGCTATATTTCTATCCAAACACACCTTAATTCTATTGGTTTGGCCTACCTAAACCTAGGCTTTCGCAATTCCAAAGTAGGATTACCTATAACAAATAATCAATCAAAAATTATAATCAATTGTTCACGTAGTGCAATCGACCAATCATCATCTATGAATATCTAATCCTAGAAAAACCACCCCTAGGCATTTTTTGACATAGATTCAATCGATGATTTAGCCCGTTCTAAGCCTCGGCTTTCGCAATTCCAACTTAGAACCACCAAAACCAATTAGCTATAATTGCCCATTAAATCATTCATTCAATATGTTCAGCCAGTAGAAAATTATTCAACAAAATATAATCATTCAACTCAAAACTTCAAAATCCATCTAAGAAAACCAAACAATTAGTCTATTTACATTCTAAGGAAAACCCAACTAGTATCTAGCCTAGCATAACTAAATCTAACCACAAACAAGCAAGAAATGAAAGAGACATAAATTAAATCTATAAGAATGAAAGAAAACAATAGTAACACCTCTCTAGCCTCTTTCCTCCCAGCCAAAAAACGTCCTCTCTCTTCACAATGAAGTCTTAAATTGGAATTGTCTTCTTTGTCCTTCATTAAACCACTAACCATAAGGGTATTTTTTTCCAAACCTGTTGAGTCACGAATGACTCATATCTGGCCACCAAACGTGACCCAGATGAGTCACGTTTGTGGCTCCTCTTCTGGAAGTATTCAGCCCAATTCCAAAGCTCAATCACGATCGATCTCGATCGTGGTTCGATTGAACCACGTTCGAGACACCCTTTTCTGGTTAATTCCTGCAGTTGAGTGGAGGAACCAAGAGTACAGCCTCAATCGTGGTTACCAATGAATCACGTTTGTGGTCCATAATCATCCCAATTCCAAAGCTCAATCGTGGTTGCATGCTTGAGTCACGATCGTGGTCAGAATGAATCACGTTCGAGATGCATCTTCTATTCAATTCTCTGATCTGAGTGCAAGTGAGCCTCGTTCATGGTTCAGATGGACCACGTTCGTGTTTGACCTTCTATCCAAAAAATGATATCCCTCAGCTAGGTCACGAGCGTGGTTCAAGTGAACAACATTCGTGACGAGTCTTCTACCCAAAGAATGGAATGGAAATCCCTTTAAGTCACGTTCGAGAATCCTGCAACCACGAATGCGATCTATCTTCTGTCTAAAATGGAATCATTCTCTTCCTGAGTCAC
>CANYCX011756460.1:0-11397 GCA_948193385.1 Breynia disticha f. nivosa | reverse complement strand
GGTTTAAGGCTTCCCTCCCCTCAAACATCAAATAATATACCATCTTTTAGGTAAAAAATACTTACCCCAAGTAGCTAATTCGCTAAAGAATCCGATTCCGTTAACCTCAACTCGTCACTACACAACTCGTCACCTTTACAGCAGATTTTGAATACCTAAATCACGTTTTTAATAAAAAATCTTAGGAAAATGGATATTAGACATTCTGAGCTTTCCAACGAGTATTTATTTACTCAAATCGGAGCTCAAACGAAAGAGTTATGACATTTAGAAGTTGAGTATGAAAATCATACGGGATTTCATAAATAGGAGTATGAATACTTACCAATTTTAAGCTTCCCACTTGATTTCTAAACTCTAAATCACCAAAATCTTGCTGGGAAATGATAGATTAAAAATTGAAGATGGAAATTTGGGAGAGGAAGGATGAAGTGTCGTGAGAAAAGAGAGAAACAGATGGTGGAAGAATTTAATAAGAGAAAAAGAAAAGAAAAGAGTGAAGGTGGGAGACAAAAGTACGAATCTTTCATAAAATGAGGAAGACCAATTGATTTGGTCATGTGAGTGGGTGTGGGTGGTGGAAAAGAAGATGCTTCCATTCGTCTTGAGTCCATTTTGTTTCGTAATTTATTTGTCTCCGACTCAGAATGAATTTCTGATTTCGAAATTCAACCTCTAAATATAATTGTCGTAAACTTCCCGTTATTTATTGCTCATCAACTAATTATTTAAATTAGCGCGAAGAATTTTATTATCTCTCCCTTCGTAATAATATTCTTGTCGTCGTTTTTCTTTCACGATCGACTTATACTTTTAATGATTTTTTTAAATTCTTAAAAATTCTTATATTACTAACCGAATTATTGTTAAAATTAATTCGCGAAAAATTTACGTATATTTTTACGTATTTTATTTATAATTTTGGATTTTATTTAAATTTTTGGGATGTTACAATCCACCTCTAACTACTTACCAAGTTAGATTCAGAAACTTTAAGGAATTGAAGAAGTTGTGAGCTGTAGAGTTTAGGAGTACCATAGAAACACGATTGGTAGAGGAGTGGTTGGATCATGTAATTCGAGTTTTTGAGATGATGGAGGCTGATGTTGAGGATAGATTGGAGTTTATTGTATCTTTATTGCAAGGAGATGTATATAGTTGGTGGAAAACGGTTTCACCTTCTTTGGAGTTTCCATAAGTGATAACATGGGAGGATTTCTTACGAGTGTTTAGAAGGAAATATTTACCAGAGGTTTACACTGATATGAAAAAAGGAAGTTTAGCTCTAAATCAGGGGAATATGATTGTACCCCAATACGAGTTATAGTTTTACCTAGCTATTGCATTATACTGCAAACCTTTTTCTTGTCGATAAGGATAAATGTTGGAGATTTGAAGATGGTTTCAACAAGAAAATTTGTAAACAAATCTGAAAGACAGAAACGAGTGATTATACAGTATTGAAAGATATAGTGATTATGACAGGAGAACTTCTTAAGATTAATGATGATGATGAAGAGGAAAAAGCAAGAAAACAGAAGAGGGTAGCAACTTCAAAGGATTCTGGTAGATTGGAAAGGAGGATTGGGTTTACACCTAATTGCACAGGATACTGAGGCTTTACCAGGACTAGATCACGACGACCTTTATATCAAGCATATCGTAGTGGAGGATCCAATAAGGGAGGATAGGGTAGCTTAGCAAAAGTTATAGGACCATCTAAACCCATATGTTCCTAATGTCAGAGACCTCAAACAAAGAAGTGTAGGATGTATACTGGAGGTTGTTATGTTTGCGAACATTAAGGACATTTTATGCGAGATTATCCTGATATAAAGAATAGGGAAGAATTAGGACGAGTCACATCCAGGACACAGTCAGTAGGACAAAGCAGTGATCCAATGTCAACAACCACTAGTACTCAAGGACGGGTTAGAGGAGTTACTAGCTCAGCATCTAGTCAAGGCAGAGGAGCCTTGGGTTCACAGACACAGGGACAGGTTAGAGTGTTTGCTATGTCTAGATAGGAGGCAGCAGACGCTCCTAAGGTTATCACTAG
Source organism: Breynia disticha f. nivosa (assembly GCA_948193385.1). Classification (NCBI taxonomy): domain Eukaryota; kingdom Viridiplantae; phylum Streptophyta; class Magnoliopsida; order Malpighiales; family Phyllanthaceae; genus Breynia; species Breynia disticha. The sequence goes on along the minus strand of CANYCX011756460.1, from coordinate 9,338 downwards.
AGAGTTATGTTTGTTTAATGTTTCTGCTTATGTATTTATAGATCGTGGATCCAATGTTTCATTCATAACACCTAGAATAATACACGTAATAAAAGTAAAACCAAAAACATTGAACTAGTGCCTAGAAGTCTATACTCCTTTAAGCAAAATGATGTGAGTACATACAATGTATAGAGATTGTATAATAAGATTCAAGATATAGAATTAACGTTCAATCTAATTCCATTGGACTTGATAGAATTTGACCTTATATTAGGTATAGATAGGCTAGCTCGTCATCGAGCTAAATTTGATTGTTTTACCAAGGAAGTAATAATTAAACCAACAGAACAAAGTCAAGTAATATTTTGTGGTGAAAGGAAGATTATGACGAGTTATTTAGTATCGGCTTTGCAAGCCTTTAAGATGATCCGAGATGGATGTGAAGCTTATTTTGGCACATGTAGTCGATGGAATAACAACGTAAGAAAATGTCAAAGGAATACCAATAGTAGAGTAATACTCAGATGTGTTTTCGGGGGATCTTGTAGGATTACCTCCTGATAGAGAGACGAAGTTTACTATTGAGTTGATTCTTGGTACGACACCACTATCCATACAATCGTACAGAATGACACCATCTGAATTACAAGAATTAAACAAACAATTATAAGATTTACTTGATAAATGATTCATTCGACGTAGTGTTTCACCATGGGTGCACCTGCCCTATTTGTTAAAAACAAAGATGGAACACTACGATTATGTATAGACTATAGAAAAATCAATCAGGCAACAATTAAAAATAAATATTTGTTAACTCAGATAGATTATCTATTTGATCAGTTACAGGGTGTTACAGTGTTTTCAAAGATTGACATCAGATTCTGGTATCATCAATTAAAGATAGCACAGAAAGATTTTCCAAAGATTGTTTTTCGAGCCTGGTATGGTCATTATGAGTTTTTAGTTATGCTATTTGGTTTAGCTAATGCTCTAGCAGCATTTATGGCACTAATGAACAAGATATTCCAGTCCTTCTTCGATCAGTTTGTGATTGCATTCATAGATAATATACTGATTTACTTAAGGAATACTAAAGAACACAATGAACATTTACGAACAGTATTGCAAATATTATGAGAAAAAAGTTGTATGCAAAACTTAGCAAATGTGAGTTTTGGTTAGATCACATAGTCTTCTTAGTTCCAACAGGTCTGGGAATTAACATTCCTTTATTTCCAAATCGTATTATTCCTTTCCAGGGAAAAACTTTCAAAAAGATTTTATCTCCGATTTCATATTCCATTTCTCTCCTATACTGATTGTAATAACTTTTCTGTCTATCTTTTGTAGCTTTCAATTTACTTTTGATCAGCTCAACTTTTTCCATTGTTTCTTGAACAAGTTTAGGTCCTTCAAATATTTTTACCCCTTCTCTGTCCCAGTAAATTAGACTTCTACAATTTCGTCCATATAGAGCTTCATACAGTGTCATACCAGTACTAATGTGATATTGATTATTATAAGCAAATTCCATTAGTGGTATGAATCTTGAAACTCCAAAACATAAGATCGTAGCATCTCTTCCAATGTTTGGATCATTCTTTCAATCTATCCATCAGTTTGCAGATGAAAAGCAATATTGAAGTTCAATTTTGTACCCAAAGCACTCTATAACATCTGCCAAAATTTGGAAGTAAAACTTGGATCTATATCTGATACCATGGAAACAGGCATACCATGTAATCGGACTATCTCTCGTATATACAATTCTACTAACTGTTCTAGAGAGATTTTGATTTTAATCGGTAAGAAGTGCACAGATTTAGTCAGTCTATCAACAATCTCCCATACTGCATCTTTATCTGATTGTGTACGTGGTAATCATATCATAAAATCCATTGTTATCCTTTCCCACTGTCGGACTGGTATCGATAATAACTGAAGTTTTCCTGTTGTTGCCTGATGTTCAGCCTTTACCAGCGACATCACTCTATATATTCGGCCATCAGTGATATTTTGTCAGAGTATTATACATTTTTGTCATTCCTGGATGTATAACATATGGCGCATTATGTGCTTCATCTAGTTTCTTCAGTTTAATCCCCTCTATAACATCTCAAGCTTAATTAACTATATAATCCATAATTAGCGTTAACTTAATATGTTTAATAACGAATAAATTAAAACTTTTTCTTTGGCTCACATTGTATTTTCATATTTAGGCATTAATAAAACATTACAAATTAATTCAATTGTAAAATAGTTGCAAAACAGTAACTGCAGAAATGCAGCACAGGCAAACAGGGTAAGAACACAACCTGTATTGCTTAGAAATCAATCTGTAGTGTATATGAGCACGAGCTATGTTGATCAATACCCCCATAGGCACAGCTTCATGTTGATCTAACATGCCCCCTGCTCATTCAATATGGTCATCATGTCAATTAAGCACGACCCTTGTTGAAATGTTGTAACCTAAAAATAATCTTAAATCAACTGGTTCTCATCACTTCAATATAAACATTATACTATACTAAGCCACTCCATATTAACATCCATCTCAAACAACTACTTGTCTCATATATGTATACACTCATCAACATATATCCATACATATTAACAGATCACCATATCATAACTATCTCAAGTATATCTAACATATATATATATAACAACATCGATCGCAAATATACATATCTCACATCGGCATAACACACAGTCAGGAAAAATGCTACTAATGTGACCCCCAAATTCGACTACCAATCAATTTCATATATGCTCATTCCTCGAATGGTACCTGAACTTGGAAATCAATTATTTTAGGAAAATAATAATTTAAAGGTAAAAGAGTAGAAAAAACATTTAACTATGTGTGGTTGATTATCATTTCGCAATCCTTCCGCTATCTAAATAAAATAAATCATAAAAGTTTTGAAAGAATTATGGAAACAATTAAACAAAATGCATGTTTACAATCTCAAATAGGTTTTCTAATAAAAGGAATTAATTCAAAAATTCACATGCTATTACAACCCGTCAAAATAATTATACATGCATTAACACTGTTCCATATGTATAGGTATGACACTAATTTCAATTATTCCTTAGTGCACGGACAACCTTGGTTTTTTGATCCTTCAAGTAGCAAGTTCATTATCGCACCACCGCTGTGTCCCTCAAATCCCTGCCCATACGGTAGACATAAAACGCAGTGAGTTGTGAAACTTAATAAGTAACATTTACCAACATGGACAACTGTCCCTATTTCATTTATTAAAATATGTTCACTCTATAGTAAATCATAATAACATAATGAGTTTCACATCAGCAGACAGCCACACTACAGTTAAACACTCAACAGGAATCTGATCAAACAAATACCAATATATAAGCATTTCCCAAACATTAGAAACCAACAATCCACGCGTGATCATTTTGAACTACGCACGTGGTGGCTGGTCGGGCTGAAGTATGCGTGGTCACAGCGACTGCACATACTTAGTTGCCACCACATTTGGATCTTTGTTTTCCTGTATCAAACTCAACAACACCAACCATACACTTCAACAACACTTCACATTATCATTTTAACCTCCTAGCACCAATTATCATTCCAATATAAATCATTTAGCTACACATATAATTGCATATAATCAATTTATGATCACTTAATTATGTGTCAACAATCAACTCTCAACATCCTTAGTCCATTCTCAATGGCATATAAATTCCTTTAAACATAATGATACATACATGCATATTCATATGACATAGTTGTCACTACACCCTCAACTCATGCCATATTTCATAAACATAACAAGATCATCACCCAATGTTATAAACATGGCATCTATCCTTTCATTCATATATAATCAAATATGATCACATTATTATGCACTTTTATTTAACATCATATGCACATTATAAGTATACACATACTATTACACTATCAACTTAAAATCATCCTTCCCATACCATTTGCACAACATTCTTAGCACCTGTGCTTTTATGATCACAACAATTAATTCCATCATATACGGAATTTGCAATCCATACCACTACTTTTAGTAAGCATACTCAACAAACCACTCAAGTACAATTATTTCATAATCGCATAAGCAAATTCATACCATAGGTTCATAAAGAATACATCATATGCAATGTGATAAATGAGAATGCATGTTATCTATTGCATTCCTAAGCATAATCACCAAGGATCCCATTTTGTTTTAAATTTACGCCCTGTTTTGGCCATAAGATTGACGTTTCCAAATGGGCCTTTCGGCCGGGAGTATGTGGTTATAAAATTGGATCCATATTTATGACCTTACTTGGCCTTAGTTTTGCCCTTACTTGGCCTGGCACACTCGTACACACGTCTGTGTAACGAGCCATTTACCACTGTGCCCGGTGTAGCATTTTGTCATATAATACTCGTAATATTTATGTAGAAGTCTGTAAGACCCTCAACCCATCTCCTATGTGCTTAGGAATTCCCCATCTCACCCCAGGTAAGTTGTTGATATATCCTCAGAGGTTGTATCTCGGAATTAAATCCACGACGTGTGATATACCCTTTAAACTATAACCATTCCCTCATTATGCTCACAAAGAGCCCTTTTGTTCCATTTAATCTTTGCTCCCTATGAGTCCCAATGCATGAATGTTATGTGTACATTCCATGCAACAAATTCATGTATTCACAAGCCAATCATGCTATGTTTCACAATGAATGATCAATACATTCAGATATCTCCTCATTAATCTCATAAGCATGCTCAATCAATCAAATTAAATAAGCAATTATGTGCTTAATATATCAACAAGATATCAACTAACCATCAACTGTGTATCGATGAGCATACTATCACACTTAAATTATGAATGTCATCAGTTTATAATCAACTCATATGATAAGCACACAGCTTTAACTCTTATATAGAAATAACATCTCAAATCATGCTCAAACTAAAATTAAACAAGAATCATATCAAACGTCAATGTTCCTAAGAACATCATATTCATATGAACATATCATAGCTTATAGACTTATTCATTTATAATTCGTAAGATCATATAAATTCTTAATTTAACAAGTATAAGTGTAAAGACACTTATAACATCACTCATATGATCTTTTTAACTCTTTCATAAGTCATGTTCATCACCACATAAGTATTAATCAATCTTAGTGCTTAAGAACCCAATGTGTACCCTCTCTGGAATTCATTATGAATCCTCCATAAGAAAATCATAACCATACAAGAGCATACAAGATCACACAAGCACACATACTTTATCAATCACATTTTATGTTCACAACATACCTAAAGTTCACCCTACCTTTTCCTCAATCTTAAACAACTCACAAACATACCATATCAGTTTCCAAACATTCACTGAACATTTCTTAGCACTCTACCTCATCATTTGTATGCAGGCATAATAAACACAAGTTCGTTTATCTTACAAACAATCCAAACTTGGTTATCAGTCAACATAGTTACTCATTCAATGAATCAAATCATACAATTACAACACATAATCAACATACGAATTATCAACCAAACAATCATTTTACAATCAAAACATACAGATATAGGGACAAGTTACATTCGTGTTACTTACCTCTCAAAAACAACTAGCGGCTTGGTTGTGAACCGTTCCCGCTGCGACTCGAATTCTCTATAATCAATATTATAATTTCACATTAATTTAACATTCATTAATCATGACAAATTAAAGGAAATCTTCACAACATGCATGATTACTTCCCTTTTACTAGCTCTTTCTCACAATTCCTTTCATAATTACTTAATTTCTTAATGTACGTCCTTAACTACCATCCTTAATTCTTTCCACCAACCTTAATTAATGCTTTCCACAAGCTCATTTAGGTTTAATTTTACGATTTACATACTTCAGCATATACTAGACATCTCATTCTCTACTTTCCCCTTCAAAATCATAAAACATTTTTCTATCCTTATTTCAATCTTCCTCACCATCCAATACCCAATTAAATTGGCATGCAAAACACTATCAATGAACCCCAAAGAAACTTATCCTAGCAACAAAATTCAGAAAAGAACTCCAATCCATAAACCCAAACTCGTCATTTTGTGAGGGTTGTCTTCTAACATCGATTTTGAGCACCTAAATCACAATTTAATACCAAAAATGGTTACTACTAGATAGTACACATGTTAAGCTTTCCAACGAGCCATCTTTTGCTCAAATTGGAGCTAAAATGAGAGAGATATGATGTCAAAAAGTTAGGGTTGGGATGAAAAACGGGATTCAACAAAAACCTTATAAGAAATCTTACCGATTCTTGCTCACAGACTGATTTCAGAACTCCCAAACTCTAAGGTTTCATGAGAATCAATGGTGGCTTAGGTTTTTGAACTTTGGAGAGAGAGTGGTGGAGGAAATAACGTGTGGGTGGTGTGGAAGAGAAGAGGATTGAGGGTTTATATATAAAAACACTAAAAAGTTATACATGCAAAATGAGAACCACCTCCAAGAACCAAAAAAATTGCAACTATCAAGCAAAACCTTCCAGTAAATCTTCAATAATAAACAAACAGAGAATAATGCAAACTAAAAAGAAAAGCAAAAACGGTAATGCAGTAAAACACTAAAACAAAAAACACAAAACAGAACTAAAAATAACCTTAGAAAAATGAAACATAAACTGCAAACTGTGAAAACTAAATGATAAAAATGCAACGAGATGAGTTAAAAACTCAATTTGGAAAGAAAATGATGTGGAAAAATGGAGGGAACGTGTGGCAATGGGAAGAAAATGCAGAGTCTCAAAAATGTAGGAGAGTAAAAAACGTGCATGCCAAAATTGCCTCAAAACTGGGTTTTAAATAAAGATGGCATTTTTTGGAAAGCTTTGCAAAAAGTGTTAAAATAGGAAGAACTTTTGATGGACTGAGAAAATAGGAAAATGGCCTTTTTAGGGTGGTAGCCCATGTACATTGTTCTGCATATTTATATTTGGTTATACATGATGATTATATGTTGTAAAATCATGTCATTATGAAAATATGTGTTAAATTTACAATTTTTGCATATTTACATCATAATCATACAATAATATGGTCATAGGATTGATGGAATATGATTTGGGGGTTACTGGAGAAGTCGTTGGAATGATAGTTGCAGAATCTAGGATAAAGTAACCTAGGCTTAAATATTCTAGAAAAACTGAAGAATAATGTACTTTGGGGAAAACATACCATATGTTAGTGGTAACGTACGTTACCTAGACCTGATAACGTTCATATCAAGGATGCAGGTTTTTTTAAACTCAACATAATATATTTAAGGCATTTTTAACCCTCCTAACACACAAAAGCTCTCAAAAACCCATCTTAAATCACTCAAAACCTACGTTGCTACCTCCAAACTTATTTCAACCCACTTTCTAATCATCCAAACACAAATCCTAACCCTCAAACACATTTAAAATCATCAATTTCCTTGCGATTTGCTTAAAATCCCTCAAAAGCCTAACTCCTATAATCATCAAATGGGATAAGCTCGGACCTAAAAATGTGCTTAGAAAGGTGAAGGGAGCTCTTCTAGATCACCTTCAGACCATAACGACACTCAATTTGTCAGTAAGGTAGCTCGAGCCTATTTTGAGAATGTGTTAAATAGTGAACCTTTGCATGAGATTCTTCTTTTCAATTATGATTCATTGAGGTCGGTTGGATTAGATATAAAGCCTCTATATAGACGAGTTAGATTTAGCTCATTTGTGTCCAGGTTATTTGATGTTCATGAGGTATATGTGCAAGAGTTTTATGATGATCTGTCACATTGTACTAATGAGTTTGGACATTTATGTATAAGGTCTTGTGTAAATAAGAAGGATGTAGAGTTTACCGAGAGTAACTTGAATTCCTTGTTTGATCTAAAATAAAATAGATGTAAATGTTTAGGGAAATTTGAATACAATGAGGATGAGGATAGAGAGCATTTTACTGATCTAGACATTGAGCTTTGGAGCAACACTAACAAAGCCTCTGTAATTAGATGGATTAAGTCACAATTGAGGTTGGCAAGTAGAGATAGAGAGTTGGACTACAACTCATTTGGAGTATAAAAGAGGACGGTACACAGTGCTCTTACTACAGTGATTACACCTAAGGTACACACTCAAAGTTTTCTTAGAGGCATTCATCTTAAGGTCATGTATCATGCACTGTGGGGGAATGACGTGAATTTTTGTTTTGTCATATTATCCTACATGGTGTGTAAAGCAGAGTATATGTTTCGAGAGAGCTGTAAGACACAGATTAGGGAGAGGAAAGCTGGTATCCCTTTTGGTGCTATTCTTATGTATATGTTTAATCAATGTGGTGTGGATTTAAGTGGATCTAGAAGATCCAAGGTGCATGGTAATCAAATTATTTAGGATTTTTATTTAAGGACCATGAACTATTATAAGACAATGGATGAGGGATGGATGTTCTATTGATTCATTGTTCATGGGATAGTATTACATGATGGATCTCATCATCATACGACTAGCATTGCACTGTCACCTCCTCATCCAATAGCATTTTATAGTAGAGTAGGACCATCCAATTATGTTGCATTGCACCTTCAGTTTCACCAGCCACTTCTGCATCTCCTCCTCGAGTTTAGAGCTCTACTGTGTACGCTCTTATCGATCCTGCCATCTTAAAGCGCCTTAGACCACGACATGACATCCTTAGGATATGACATGACATACTTGATAGGGATGATGAAGAAGATTAAGGATTAGCTCGAATGCACATCTGATGAGACTATTAGAGCAGCTTCTCCAGCACCTAGGCATGATACTGCAATAGGACGGTCGTTCTGTCTATTTGGGCAAAGGAACAGGTTGGCGAGTCCTCACATACCACTAAAAGAGACATCACTGACAGAAACCCCTCTCGAGCAACTTACCAGTGTTGTGCACTACCTCCATCATGATCATTTTTATCATCCCACATGACTGACATTACATATAGGCTTCATAGCTATCACATTTTTGGATATTATGTTTACACATGTTATCATTTTCGATATTACACATGTTATGTGTGCCTCCCGAATTTAAATATTATCTGCGTATAACTTCCCTCCTACAGAAAATACTTAAACCCGGAAATCATAGTTTTAATAGAAATAAAAATAATTTAACATTTAATCCATTCAACTCATTTTGCAAACCTTCATACATACAAACACAATATCTTTACAAAATGTTTTTAGGTTATAAAAGAAACTAGATTCCAATTGAATCCATTTCCAATTATAACCCAACAAAATGTATGAAAGATTAATACAACATTGTCATGTAC
>CANYCX011756283.1:0-13586 GCA_948193385.1 Breynia disticha f. nivosa | reverse complement strand
TAAAGAACCTCTCAAAGTCCTCCCAAGTGAGTGTAGGAGGGTCGTGCTGACTCCTTGGAACCATCTCCCACCAGTTCCATGCCTCCTTCTCTAGAAGTGAGGTATCATACCTCAATTTCTGCTCCAGATTTCACTTTATGCAATTTAGAATCTGCTTGGTCTACTTGAGATAATCCTTCGCCTTCGCGGGATCAGTGGTACCCTCAAAAGGCTTAACACCTTGCTTCGTCACTTCTCCAAAGTTTTTGTTTGTGTTTAATTGTTGTTGATCCCCCGACTTATCGTTTCCCTCTTATCATCATCCGATGTACCATCTCCTAGAAAGGAGCGTTTTTAGGGTCATAGGGTGGTGCGATAGTAGGTGGAGGCTACACATTAGGTGCTTGGGTGGATCCCTGCCCTGCACTGACTTCTGAGACTCTACGGTGGCATCGTATGAAACATTGTCGATAGGCTCCATCCTATAGAAAATCAAATTTCAAACTCTTTTTGTTTTGCAAATATGATGAAATGAAAGCAGTTTTGGGCACAGTCCGCAGGGAATCTAATCCCTGCTCTGATATCACTAAATGTTGCACCCAAATTTAAATATACATTTTTATAATAAATAAGGATTTTGACAACCATTTTTTTAAAAATAGTTTATCAGGAAAAAAATATAAAGATGAACAATCATGCATTCATTAAACCCAGACAAATATTAGCCTTTTACAAACCAAGTATAAATATACAGAAGTAATGGTTTGATTTAAAACAATGCATGAAAATCTATCCATACTATCAGATGTATAAGTGTACAATATGCAAAATTATAAAATCCAAAATGCTAGGAGCCACGACCTCAAGAACGTGTATCACATTGCTAACTATCACAAAAAATGAGAGTCCTGTAGTAATTATCACCTCTTTGCACATTCACCACAATCAAACAACACATGAGTAAAATTAATTACTCAGTAAGCGCTTTTAACACACTTACCAAAGTAGTTAATGCATAAGTACTTGTTCTTTGTTATGTTTTACGTACATTATTCGATAGGGAACGACTTTGGGAAAACCATTTTCCAACTCGTTTTGACTCTCTGGAATCCCCAAAAAACAAAATGGCTTGAGGAATGGTTGGGTGAGCCCATTTCCCAGCCCATTTTGACCTATTATTTTTAGAAAATGCAGCATTTAACATATAACACATCCTTAACACCTTTTAACAAACATGCCTTAAACACAGATCAATATCACACACACAACATCCAAAATTCATAATTTCCACCCTAATTCATTTATCCATCAATCCTATATACTCACATATACAAGGTTCATCATATTCTTTACATAATTTACAAGGTTCCAACCCTTAGCAATTGCATTTGAAATACCAAATTTACACCTAACTTTTCAACACATTTCAAACCATTTAAGCAACCATTATAGTTACATAGCAACATAAACATAGTATTCATTCCATACACTTGATTATCGTAAAAGTAAGAATAAATGCACCATGAAATGCCAATGCATTCTCATACAACATGCATGCCCTAGGGTCTTCCATTTTTCCTCGGGCCCTGTCCGACACCGAGATCTTGCCAAAAATCATCATTGACCCAGCCAGCATTGAGCTCCTGCTCGAAATATACCTCTGGCCCTGCTCAACATCAAGCTATAGCTTGGAATATCCTTTGACCTAGTCCTACATCAAGCTCTTGCTCAGAATCTCATGGGCACGTGTCTCACAATAATGCTCAATGTAACACATGAATCATGTTATTCATTATGGCCATTAACATCAATGCAACATCATGCCTCATTTATTACAATCCATTACCACATTATTTAACAAAAAATGTTTCCACATATTAAATCTAAATCATAGTAGTATATTTTCATCGAATTTTCCTCATTTATCATTAACCAATCCCATGACATAAGCTCATACATTTATACTTGCATTCACATTATTTCCAATTCATTAATCACATAATCATGGCAAGCATATAGCATCACAAACAACCTCTCATTAAGCCAGAAATCACATACGCACTCACACATTTCATAAGAGCATAACATATATACTCCACTTAAATATACAAAATCACACAATATCATCAAAGTCCATTATGCATCATATGTCACTACCATTTCAAAAAATGTGCATTTATCATGTATGCTTAACCATACAGTGCATATATTATGCTTACTCAAAATCCTATGAAGTCGACTGCTGGGCCAACTTTGGTTTGGATCTCGCAAGTCACTTCCTTTAACATCATTATCATAAAAACATGTAAACAAACTATTTGACATGTTGATTAAGTCATTTAGGACTTTAATTAGGAAAACCCCTAAGTATTCTCTTAACCACAAAGCCTAATTCCCACATTATTGTATATTTTCTGAGTTAACTCTCAAAACACACCCACACTACACGCATCATACTCAATAAACGTAAACCCCACCAAATCTCTTAATCCTATTCTTATTAAACATAAATTCCCAAATCAAACACAACCCACAAATCTTAAAATTCCCTTAAGATCACACTAACCATATTAATGCTCTCATATTTAAGATCCACATAGGAAGCTACTTAAACCATACTAAACTCACTCTATTACATATAATCTTTATCTAAGATTAGACGTTTACCTCGTTTTAAGTCACCTTAACTCAAAAAATCCTCCCAATGGGTTGTCCTTGATGATGCGTTAGGATTTATGTTTGGAAAGGTCTAGGATTGTTTCTTTAGGGTTTGAAAGTGTTTTCTGTCGGCTAGGGTTGAAAATGGTTCTTTTCTCTCTCCCTCCTCAAATGCGCTTCTAATTCGATTTCCCGCCTGGTCGAAACTGATTGGCGAATGGTTTACCTAAATTGTTTGCCAACTGTTAGCCCATGTGTGGCACAAAAATCAAAGTTTCTAGCTGTGTTAGGAACTTCTTGGGGAACGGTATTAACTGGCCATTTCCTAGGCCGTTCTCGCCTACTATTCGTACAATTTTTACGCTAAATTTTTGTCATATTTTTGTGGGTGTTACACATCAAAGGCAAGAACATAATTATGCCATCATATCAACACATCATCTCAGTCATACTCATATAAGAACATTCCAAACAAAGGATCATAAGCCAAACTTCCAATGTTCATAAGAACATAACATATATTCCAATCATAGACTCATCAAGAATGCATATCCATAAACCGATCAATCTCACATATAAACATACATATATGAATAGAATCAAGCTCACACATCAGTCAAGACCGCCGAAGTTCATTTAAAGACATATTTTAGCTTCCATCTTGACATATTTGCATTACTCTCTAGTATGATTAACCATACAGATGCAAGACATACAATAGTAAGTGTAAATGGCGCTTACCTCTTAAATTTACAAAGTCAGGCTCGTGGTTTAACTCCGAGCCGATTTAGGACGATCCAAATTTCCTATAAACAAATACCATACAAGGCTATAAGAACTTGCTTTCACTTAGATAACTTCAAGTATAGCCTTTAAACCATCAAGCTCTATAGTTTCCTTACTAGCACTGATTCTTAATTTTCCTTGCTAATCATTCTAATCATAATTTAAGAATCATATTTCATTCTCTAGAGTTCAACTAACTCAAATTCAAGTAAATAATCTTAATTACATATCTAATCTAACTCCTTTCTATCATTTCAAAAAATTCTTAAAACCATAACTCATAAGTTCATACACAAATAAGTCTATAATGCTTCGATTAATGAAATTAGCTCCAAGTTTGTAAGAATTTAAGTTTTTCCTTGCTTATTCTCACTCTCCTTTCATTTTTAGGGTTCCCCAACCGTTCCTCCCGTTTTTGCTCTTTGTTTTGTGCAATAGAATAATGTTAGTCGGTTTCTATTTTAAAACTTGTCAGTCGACACATCCCTAAGCACGAGTCGTGCTCTAGGTCGTGCCGTGTTTTTTTGGCACAAGTTCCAGTTTGATCGTGCACAAGATCGTCCTGATCATATCCAGCAATGATGACCACACCCACTGGCACGGTCGTGACCCAGCCCGTGTTCATCAGTTGTTTTCAGCACTTTTTGATTTTCATTATGATTTAATTTTTTTTAATCTATTTTTCATATAAATTTATTCTATCATTTTCCAGGGCATTACAAGAGCACCATCGACCTATCACGAGTTTTTTCCAGTCTAAAATAGTGGATTTCCAAGGTATGATCCACGACAAGCCTTAATGGGCTGTTAGTGAATAAAAATAAAACAAAAACTATGAAAATTATTATAACACTTACCTAACTATATAGAGTATAATAAAAAAATTCTTTTTATTCATCACACTTTTTTCTTTAAAATTCTTTCCTTTATTCTTAAGGTTTTCAATATATATGAAGTACATATCATTTCACACAGCCTAGTGCACGATTGTTGCGTAGATCAACATAGAATTGTATACAAGTGGCACAATTTAGAAGACGAGTGTGCCCAAGACTACGTTGTTTTCAAACAAAAAATTAAAATCAACACAGTCTATACACAAGCTGCCCCTATAACTTTTTGGTGAATCTACAAGGCCTAAAACATTGCTGTATCCGACCGTCTTAACCATATTTAAGTTACATGCCACTGATCCATACATTCTCCAACATAAATCACAATCCTTTATCAAGCAAATAATCAATTCAAGTAATTAATCTATCATCATTTATCATGGATTTCATTGACCATTTACGTCAACATTCCAATAATTAAAATTAATATAATTACTTAATTCACCCAATAGTCAAAGATTATTTACATTCAAAATTCTCACATTTAACGTAATTCAATGCAATCCTTTATTCTCAATTATTTTATGAAAATATTCCATTCATCAATTGAAATGATTATTGAACAAAATGCAGTGCTCTTTCTTTCTTCTCTTTTTTATTTCACTTATTTTTATTTTTTTGTGCCCATTGGAGTCAAATCATAGCAACTCATGACATGATCTCTTAGCTTGTGCATCTATCCTAGTGCACCCATTGGTGCCTAAACCTAGTATCCCTATTAAAATCTCTATACAACATTTTGTGCCTTCACTTATGCAGCTGGATGCATGTACCCTTTGGTACCCATAAAATGTTTCCTCTCATTGGCACCTATACGTGTCTATGCACCTATTGGCATTTCCAATACAATGTGCAATAATGCATGAGTTAACATTCCATTCATCAAAATGATCATTATTTATCATACATTCCATTATTCATTTCTCAATTTCGTAAAGCCAACATCAACATCATCAAAAGTTATGTTTGATACCATCATTTTCATAATTCATAAGAATATCAAATCATCCTCTTATCATCAGTATCATTACGCCAATACAAATCACAATTTTCAACATATTTTGTTGCAATCTATTCAAATAAATAACAAAATAACTAAAATAACAAATCATAAAATTCATACAATCGTCAAATCACAAACTCAAACAATCTCAATCGATTTAAATATAATCGTTTCAACAATCAGTCATCAATTCAATGTGATTTCATCAAACCAATCAATCATACAAATCAAAATTCTTAATTAACACATTCACTATTTTATCATATTGAATATACTTAACCATGTAAATACAATTAATAATTAGGTTAGGTAAGTGTTGATGTTCGCACTTACCTCAAATCCTTAAAACCTGAGCATTTTACTTCGACACTAACTTTTGCTCTACCTTCGAATTTCATTCTCCTAACACATAATAAGAAGAACATAAAAATCAAAATCATATTTATTTAATTTTTAATAACTTAAATTTTTTCTAGGCTCATGAAACTATTTCCAACATTCCACCTTAATTTTTATCCTATCAATCTTTCTTACCCACTTCCTTTTCTTTAAAAATCATTACTGTCATCTAACCACCAAAGCAATTGTAAAAATCAAATCTTTACTCTACTCATTCCATACCATCCACTCAATCCTCAACCTAACACAACTTAAGCATTATCATCATCTCATTTCTAACATTTACTCAACCTACACATTTATACTAATCACAATCAAATGAAATGGATTATAGAGCATGCATCACAAAAATCTATGCATTTTGAGTCCAAATTTTTGGACTCTAAAGGCATGATTTTAGATGTTAAATGTATTTAGCATACAAAAATTAGACACTAAATTTGGATGCCAAAATGCTTGACTCTAATGTTTTTAGAGTCCACGTTGATGTTTAAAAATTTAGAAACCACGTGGATGCTAAATTGGTGGAGTGCACGTGGACTCCAAAAATATTTTATTTAGAGTCCACGTAGGTGCCAAAATTTGGAGTCCATTTAGATGCCAAAATTTTGTAGTCCACTTGGACTCTAATTATTTTGGAGTCAATAAAGATTCCAATTTTCCTGCCAAAATTTTTATCTACACTATTTATCATCGCGCCATCTTAGAGTCCACATGAACACTAAATTTAGAGTCTACATGGACGCTAAACTTTTAGAGTCCACATGGATGCTAAACTTTTAGTGCCTGGTGGACTCTAAATGCATGTATTTAGCATACAAAATGAGTTGGACTCTAAAGTTTGGATGCTAAATGTGTAGAATCTTATAGTGATGGTAACATAGTTTAAGAACTATCTGTCAATCAAAGACGATCTTAAATGCCCAATGGAATTTTTGATTGAGTGGTTTTTGATATGGGTGTTCAAGGATTCATGTTTTTTTATGTTTGGTATACATGGGGTGTTAGTGTGGGCCCTAAGTTTAATGTAGTTTTCTCATATAAACTTGTTTATCATTAAAATAGAATGATAAAAAGGAAAAACATTTTGTCTGTTCTTTTTTCTTGTGTATATAGAACTGATAAAATCATCCATGATGTTAGTCCAGTTCAATTTTTTAGTGTAAGCCCTAATCCTAAACATTGTCTAAAAACTATGACCATACTTAAGGCAATATATTTTTTCCTTCTATTATCCAAGTGCATAAAGATTGATGGAATTCATTAAATATAGATCTCAAGGTTTAAGATGGAACATGTAAGGCATATTTATATAGGACCTTAAAGTAAAAAATTATATTCCAATTATCCCTAGACGGTTAATACTATATGGATAATATGATAATTAATATTATCATGATCGATTTGATTTAATGGGTTTAGTCCTAAAAAACATAAGGGTACAATGCACCAGTAAGAAGTCATGAATACATATCTAGGACATGGTATTTCCATTAGATTTGCAAATAAGAACACTACATGGTTTTAATTCATAAGTGGTTCTCATTGTACAAGTCTTACATCGAAGCGCTTAGACCTAAAATCTCTATGAAACTCTAAATAAATTATTGTATGATTTATGTACACCTAATGTGCCCATAACAATGGTGATAGGTATGAGTATTTTCGTATGCACTGATTCATATTAGAGAGCTTTTGAGAAATACAGGGCTTACTCTTGAGAAGTGAAAAATGTCATCGACTACTTGAAAAGTGAACTGAGAAGTGTATGCTATGCATATCCAAATGTTATAATGTGTTTCATTATTTATCTAATAATTTAGGTCACTAAAATATTAAGAAATTCATTGACTTAGTAACGATGGCTCTGCCATGCCTTATGTAATTCCAACATTTTATGGTCAGGGATTATGTAATATTACATATGGTCAACTAAATGCCAACCATATTTTTATTTGATTTTTATTTTCAGTATGAGTTGCTAAGGTGTATATAGGACTTTGAGGAAGATTCATTTCTTAATGCTAAGTTCAAATGGACCTATAGAATCACACATGAAAGGATTGCTAAAAAAGCATTTTTGATATTTCTTAAAGAGGCATGTTTGGGCTAGTTTAATTAGATAAATAGTGTGGGCCTAAAATGGATAATCAAACGGACAATGAGGCCTAGTGATGGTGGTACACAAACATAGTTAAAAATGTGGTGATTCTATTTTAATTAATTAGTCTTATTAATTAGAGTATTCTAAATTAATTAGGGTTTTCTAATTAAGATGCATGTCTAATTAAGTAAGATAATTATAAATCAAAGGAGATATTACTGTGATTTTATTAAAAAAAATCAAATAAAGACTTCCTAATTATCTGCCACATTAGGATTTAAGAGAGACATAACTATGTATGGACATATGGTGACTAAAAAACCCTAGTCTTTACATAGTTTGTGTTGCCCTTCCCTCTCCCTATTTAGTGCCATCTTTCTCTCTCTTCCAACCTTGGAAATTGTGTCACTAAGATAGAAAATTAGACATTCGCTCTGCTTATTTTTCTCTAAATCATGCAACTCAGTGGAGGAAGAAGAAGAAGAAGAAGAATTATTTCTCTCTCTTACCTTTTACTCTGTCGATCATCAAATGAGATTAAAAAAAGGAGCTAGCACTCTGCCTAGATCGATTATGGTCAAATGTGTGTGACACGATAAAGGAATGAGTTACTGATTACTTCTTCGATTGGTATTTCATGTTTTACAGTAAAAGCTTCCAAGGGGTAATCACAAAACCTTAGAATTTTTTAGGTCTTAATTCTTCTATGAGTGTTCTGGGGTGAAATCATTTCCTGGCATGTTTTAAGTTATGCTGTGTTGATTTGTTTGTAAAATAACACATTTGAATCATGTTTAATTTCAAATAGTGGTATCAGAGCCTACTCATACATGATTAAGTGTTTTGATTACCTTAAAATCAATTAAACTTGAATAAAAATTGAATCTTTAAATGAAAAATTGTAATGTTATGTTAGTTTAATTGCTAGAATTTGTTTCTAATAATGATATTGAATCTATTTTAATCAAGTTGTAAATGTAACACATTAGAATTGATAAAACTAGGTTTTTTTATTAACCTTGAACCCATTATGTTTTGAATGAAGGTTTTAGCATGTTAATCAATTTGTAAAAACGAGGTTTTGATTGAGTTAAATGGTTAGAAACTTATTAAAACATGTTTGGTAATTTTTTTAATTCTTAACAATGATTAAATTTTGTTTAGATAAAGTTTTAACATTGAAAACAAATCAAATTTACTGTAAAAACTACAGTGTAATCATTTCTATTGAAAAACTGCCAATGTATATAGTCATTGCTATAGACAGTGAAATTGTAAGCCTGTGACTGTGTAGGATGAACATGATCATGTAGGGTGCTGTTTTGGTACACTGTCATTGTTTTGACTGTGTTCTCATTTGCCTTTGTTCGTGATCATTTTTAAACAGTCTTGTAGTACGCCAAGATGATTGTTTTGATGCATTCAATAGTACATTGTGTATGCATTACGTGTGACATTTATGTTTTATGAATTAAATGTTATTTGATCCTATTTATGCGTACCATAAATGATTTTAATATTTTTTTATTATGTTTGTAATGAATTATTTTAAAATTGGATATCAAAAATTAATTGCTAAGTTAGTATAAAGTGTAAGCCTTTTAAAATATGAAGTAAGATTTTTAAGGAATGGTTCATTCGATGAGTCCATTGGGCCTTAGGCGAAGGCTGACACTAGGAGTTCCTCAGTTAATCCAAAACAAAATTTCAATAATGAACTAAACTTATTAGACACATAGGTTGAGATGAACCATTGCCTATTGAACTAGAGATTAAATTTTAGTTTTATTCTTGACTGAGATTTAATTAACTTATTTTGCCATTGTTGATTGCTTCAATGCGCACTTGTAATTGACATATTGATTCGTATAGGGGTAATTGAGAGATCAAATATACGATAGATCACTTATAATTAAAAGGATTTGCATGAAAATTTAGATATAAATTGACATAAACTCTTTGGATTAGGGTCAAACTTATTAGATTAATTCATAAAACATTAATGCAGTGTTAATTAGTTTAGCTTAAAAAGGAACTTCAAGTTAAGTTAGTTAAAATTATACTTTAATTACCTTGGAAGAGGGATTAATAAAATTTAGGAATTGCCACGGTCTAGTTACGACAACAATAATAATTTTAATTCCAATTGATAGTTAAACGACTTTGGAGATTTGAGATCTAAGTGTTGCCTTTAGAAAATGTTTTTAATCTCTCTGATTTTATTTCTGTTAATTTATTTAGTAATATATTTATTTTAATTAATTTCTTTACATTTGGTGGACTAAATAATAATAAATAGTAAGTAGCTAGTAATCTATCTCTATGGGATTGACATTTTGGGCTCTTAAGGCCAATTATAGCATTGATAGGTACACTTGCTTATTGGCAACATAGAGTAGACGACGATCAAATGTGGATTTAAATTAATCTGGAATTGTATAACTGAATCTAAGCATTGTAAAATGGGATTTTATGTTTAACAGTGTCTAAAAGTTATGTATCGAACATGATGGGTGTTTCCCTACTTATGTTGATTAACCTTTAGGTATATAAGCTCAACTTGACTAGGGCGTTGTTGTGAAAAGTGGATCTTGGCCGACAAAGAATCACCGAAGAACGAATTTTCATAGGGATATCAATTCTGTTTTGTGGGATTGCTTAAGACCTTAATAATCTTGTTTGATCTTTATTGAGTTGGTTGAAAAATGGCACAAACTCCCAATATGATTACTTTCACTCTGCGACTGATTCTTGAAAGGGACAAGCTTAATGGTTCTAATTATCCAGACTGGCCTCAAAATTTGAGAATCACCTAAAATAAGAGAAGCATCTTTATGTTTTAGATGCCCTTATTTTCCCTAAGCCAACTAGGAATGAAACTACGATCCAAAATGAAAATTATGAGACCAAGAAAAATGATTCCCATGATTTTACCTGTATTGTAATGGAAACTATAGCTCCCAAACTGTAAAAACATTTTGATAATATGGAGGCATATTACAATGTGGTGAATATAAAACTTATGTTTCAAAAGCAAACTCGAATTGAGAGGTTTTCTACTAGAAAAGCTCTTATCTCTTGTAAGATGACCTTAGGTACTTCGGTTAGTGCCACATAATAAAAGTAAAAGGGTATCTCAATACTATTGAGAGTTGGACATGCGGTGCCTAAAGAGTTAGCTATTAATGTGGTTATAAAATCATTGCTTGAGTCATAATAGCATCTTGTCTATACTTTAATATACATAGAATGACAAAAATAGTGATGGATCTACGTGGGATGTTGAATACACAAGAGGAGACTTCTTTGTACAAAATAGATTCTACACTCATGGTCCAAGGAAGATAAACTAAGAAGGGAAATGGGAAGAGAAATTTGAAACTCATCTATCATATTCCTATCCTAATAACTTATAATAATGAAATAAACATAAAATTTAAGAATAAATCTAATGTATTGATTTTAAAAATGTGTTGGATTAAGAATATATGTTAATATGTATATAAAACAAAGTTAGAATTTCACATGTTGATTTCAGCTGCTCAACAAGTTGGGTTTGCCATTTGACACATTGGTCGTGGTCCTAGAAAAAAGTATGAGCATGACCATGTAAGTTCATATGGTGGACGTGTTCCTGGAAAATGATAAGTACGATGGTCGTGCTTTTACCATGGTAGTCTTGTGGATTAGCACGTGCTGTGCGATAAAGCAACACAATCGTGTCCACCTCTTAAAAAATATAAACTTAGGAATTAGAAGCAGCTATTGGTTAAAAAATAATGTATAAGAAAATTGCTACTATTACAGTCTTTCCACACAAAATCCACAAGATGAAAAACCCGTAAAAGCAACCGTAAACCTTCATTTTCAATCTTTCATCCTTTTCAATCTTAGAAAAGCATAAATGGAAGAAAGGAATCATTAAACAAACAAGACCAACTTAGAAAACTTAAGGCATGTTAGGTTTCATATTAATTTACTCCATATTAGCACAATAGAAAATTTTTTCAAAATCACACAAGAAAAGCCTTATGAAAATGCCCACAAGGATCCATGCATGTTGTAAGTTAACTAATTAGTAGTTTAGTGTCTCGTACCTTGAAACTCGAAGCGATAATGATTCAGAATGGAACTTAAATGTAACTAATGTATGAAAAATAAAATTCATACAACCTTCAATTCATTCTCAATGACAAAAAGCTACATGTTATGCGACCTCCCTTTATGCTCACGCACACTAATCGACAACTGTAAAAGACGAGTGCTTGTTCGATTTGTGCTTCCGTTTGGCTACGAGAATGGCTTCATTTCTTCAAGTATTTACTTGAGCATATCAAAAAATGTATAGGCAGCTAACAATAAATATTTTCATCACATTAATCCTTTATGAAATTAGCCAACGGTATATATAGGGTTAGAGATATAAAAACCATTAATTTTAGGCTTTAACTTATCACCTTAATCCTTCCACAATTCAAATTCAAATCAAGTTGAATTTGAATGAGGAATTTTTGATAATAAGTGGCAGCCCCTTAAGGTTTTATTTCTTTATAATTATCATCTTTAAACTTGTCTGAACGACCAAGTATCAAGAGGCATAACTATATCCAATCTCTTTCATATTTTTCCCATTTATTTATCATTTTCAAATGCATAATTAATACCATGGGCAGCCAAATTTATCAAGCTATATGGCCTAAATTGTAACCTAAAATATTTTACAATCTTGAATCAAATAAAAGTCCACACACGTGGCCCAATTATTTGGCCAAAATGGAAATACCAAAGGTACCTGTTTTTAATTTGATTTCTCATGTGCGATCCTATGGGTCCACTTAATGTTGGTATTAGCAATTATGAATTGCTATAGTACATACACACACTCTAGCAAGATGTTATGACATTCTAAATTAAGTGAAGATGTCGTGACTTCTGTTTGATCTAATGCAATCTTACATGTAGGAATTACGTAAGGCATGGAACAATCATCTTTATTAAGTCAATTCCTTTTGCTTGATATTCTATAGACACTGATCTATTAGATAAATAATGTAACACATTATAACATCTGGTTATGGCCATACACTTATCAATTCACTGATCAAGTGGCTGGTGACATTTTCTCTCTCTTTAAGAGTGGGTAATCCCATCATTTCTCTCATGCTCTCTAATATGAACTATTGAATACCCAATCATACCCATACTTTTCACCATGTTACAGTTGTATTAGGTGTATGTCAAAATAAAAAAAAATTAATCCAAAGTTTTATAGAGAATTTGGTCTAAGAGCTCTGATTTAAGAATTGCATATGAGAACTACTTATCACTTATAACTATATAGTGTTTTCATTAGGAGATCTAATTCAAATGCCATGTCTTAGATATGTATCCATGATTTATGACTAACATCCCATGTCCTTGTGTTCATGAGGATCGAACCAACTAAGTTAGAAATAGTATGTTAGTATTATTCACTTACTATTCTCATAATAATTACCGACTAAGGATATTTAAAATGTAATCTCTTGCTTATATGTTCAACATGCATACAAATAACGTATGCCATCTTAAGCCTCGATGTGGAACCCATTTTCGCTAAGTTCATTTTTCCATAATCGGATTTTTTGCAACCATTTTTTTTCTTTTTACGAGACAACAATGTAAAATCATCATTCATAATTTCAAAGAGACGAAATATCATTTGATATATATATAAAACCACTGCGGCATACATGCATTCTTTTTAAAACGGTCAAATACAAAA